>JADBJO010005943.1:82500-95000 GCA_016801955.1 Conus betulinus | reverse complement strand
TTTTTCTCCTACAGTTCTATATCGCATATTTCGTGCTCTGATCATTGGGAAGAAGTCTGATCTGTATTCTTAGTCTGTTTTTTTGTTTGTTTGTTTGAAATCAGGAGCACTGTGTTGCGTACCGTGAATTTCCATAGATAAACTAACATAAATACACTGGCTGGGATCACAACCTTCATGGACATCAGTCTAATGATGTCCACAGTTTGTACAGCTCTTGTTGCAGATACATCTGACAGAGTTTGGATGAACAATGGACTCAAGGCAAGAAATATAACCGCACCAATACATTTTCTTTGTCAAAGGACTGGAGTCATAAACACCACCAAACGCGCAGGGTTGCAAAACGGAACACTGATGAATCCCACCCATCACAGTTTAGATCATCTCACGAATCAAGGGACAAACATCTCTTCATCATTCACACAGCGAAGTACCACTGACGGGTTTTAATGCAAACAAAACTAAAACAGACGAAAAGTTCATGCGAATTTCTGGTTTGGCTGCATGTTTGAAAAATCCAGCACTGAAAGAATTTACTATGGGAGACTCATCTGGTCATCTTCGTGCACAAAGTTCGGACTCCGTTTACGAATGGGAGTGCCAGTTCGCGCTACGAGTTCCACCTCACCAAGTTGTTCGAGTTCAAACCAATGAATGCTTGGGGGGACGTTGGCGTTGAACATTCAGACTATTCTAGCGGAACTGCACACCATCCTGATCTAACAAAATGCGCGTATGCTACAGTTCCGATCCCAGTGCTGTATAGTGTGACCAACACAGTCATGGTCAGAGTGTATGTTCCAGGGGAGAAGCTGTCGTGGTGTGTGGAGCCCTGCAGAAAAGAATCGGTGTCTTTGTCTTTTTCTGCTGTGAACCAGTCTGAGAGGCGGTACGTTGAACTTCAACTCATTTATCTGACTCTGGTCCATGGTGCGTAGAATGCGTTATGTTAATTGGGAAAACAAGCAATGGAATGCGTATTTCATTTGGAAAAAAAAAGCAATGGAATGTGGATATTATTTGGGAAGCAAGCAAGAGAATGAGTATATTATTTGGGAAACAAGCAATAGAATGCGTATATTATTTGGGAAGCAAGCAATAGAATGCGTATATTATAATGCGTATGAATGCGTAATCATATCAAGCAAGCAAACTTGTAAACAAGCAAACAAACAAACCACTCACATGTATTTGTGGCGAAATTGTACATTTATTTTCAGTTATCAGTGTTCCCAATCGTCAGTGATGTCTGTCTGTCTGCCCCCCCCCCCCCCCCCCCCCCCTCTCTCTCTCTCTCTCTCTCTCATCAACATCATCATCATCATCATGATTGTAAGAGAAGAAGCAGGGTTGCATTACTTTGTGACTCTCCCCTTTGTCCCCGCAAAGTTCCACATCACCAAAATACGATGCACCATCAGGACTACAGGTCCACTGTCCATGTCGCGAGAGAGAGAGAGAGAGAGAGAGAGAGAGAGAGAGAGAGAGAGAGAGAGAGAGAGAGAGAGAGCGCGCGCGCGCGCGCGCGTGCGCGCGCGCGCGCACACACACACACACACACACACACACACACACACACACACACACACACACACACACACACACACATACACACACACAAGCGCGCGCGCGCGCGGCGCGAAAGATGCACCATACAGAGCACACGAATGGTTTAAACCAATTAAACCAATGCATTATTTACACTTCTAAACGTGTTCTTGTTGTTATCGTTGTCGTTGTGGTTGTTGTCGTTGTTGTTGTTTGTTTCCTGTTGTTAGTATTGGTTTTGTTTATTAATCGAAAGTATCTGTTTTGTTTCCTGAAGCATTTTGTTCAATCTTTTAAATCACGCGAATGGTGTAGGTCAATGCCACTGAACCATCGTATGTCTACGACCATCTCTTCACTTCCTATCTCCCTCCCCCACTTCCACTCAATTTTACAGAGTGGGGATGCAGTTATATATCGATTGAACGTTGAATTACTTCGATAGCTGGTTTAAAGACGGCGTGTGTGTGTGTGTGTGTGTGTGTGTGTGTGTGTGTGTGCAGGATATATACAGACCCCAGGATTGGATGGAGTCACCCCCATGTCGAACAAAACTAAGAAGCTGTGTCACTGTGACCAGACCGTCTGATCACATCATCTTCCTGAGTGCAGTTGTGCTCTGGGAATTACCTCCTGATATTGTACTTGGTCAGTGTAGCTCCGAACACGTCAGACAATACTATGGTCCTTCCTTTACATTCCCCGATGACTTTGGTGATGAAGCGAGTGAAGAACTTTATATGTCAGTACACTCATATTCTACCCCGTACATTACAGAATGCCATTTATTTAGACTGCATTTCTCCTTCTGGAGAGAAAGGCTTTCTCGTGTGCCAGGACAGCGGACTTGGAACTGTTCAGATTCAAGATGGCCTCACCTGTTTCAGCACTTTCCCTGTGACCTGTTTGCTCAGTGCTTAGAAGGCGAAGATGAGGCCCGGTGTCCTTACACATCTGAACGATGTGGACCAGGGAAGGTAAAGTTAATCAAAACGATGTTCTGCACGTGTTAGATCTACAAACAGGTGAACTGAAGTACAATTCTCTCTCTCTCTCTCTCTCTCTCTCTCTCTCTCTCTCTCTCTCTCTCTCTCTCTACTGCAGGGATTCGATCTCGTAACTTCTGACGGGCGGACATCTCAATGCATATCTTTTTCGGACGGATGTCTTACCCACATAGCTATCTTACAGCTGTTTTGAGTTGGACAAATTCAGCTGGAGAGCTTTTCAGCTGCCTCTGCCATTACGTTTTGAGTTCTGGTCAGCTTCGTAATAGAAACCGAATGCTGTGGTGTGAGATCACAGGCTGATTAGCCTGAAAGCTGCCTGTTCTCACTCTCTGGCGAGGATGAAAGCTAGATTCACTGAAACAGCTGGCTACTGGAAGACGTATTCGTCAGATGTAAACTTCGCAAGGCTTATTCTTCAGATGTGAACGTGCTCATTCTGTCATCAGATGATACTGTGAGTTCACCCAGAACCTTTACTAGAGGCCTTGCAGACCTCAACAGAAACGGAATTGCTCCAGTGTTGACATTAGCAGATGTGTGTTGGCAATGCAGGCCCGGAGGACAATGCTTGATGCGCCAGGTGAGGTTTCTCCTAGGGTTGTGAACAGCGCCTGGTGTGGCTGTGCAACCCAATTCTGGAGTGACAGTCTCTGTTGCGGTTGTTGGTGCAGACGAAGCAGGATGACTGGGAAGAAGCAGAGGCTGCTTGCTGTTTGCGGCGTGCTCGTTTCTCTGCTGCCTGCTGGGTTCTCTCCTCCTCCACTTGTCTGATTTCTCTCTGCACCATTTGACGCCAGCAGTCGGGGTCGTCAGCAGCTGTTTCCCAGGCATCAGGGTCAATGTTGCACACTTTCATGTCACGTTTGCACACATCCTTGAACCTGAGAGTGGGGCGTCCTGTGCGTCTGGTACCAGTGGCAAGTTGGCTGTAGAGTAGGTCCTTGGGAATACGCCCATCTTCCATGCGCCTTAGGTGCCCGAGCCAGCGTAGACGTCTCTGGCTCAGCATGGCGAACATGCTTGGGATTCTAGCCCTGGCCAGGATGTCGCTGTGCGGCACTCGGTCCTGCCAGGTGATGCCCAGAATGCGTTTGAGGCAGCGCATGTGGAAGGTGTTCAGACGGCGTTCCTGCCTCGCGTAGGTGGTCCTTGTCTCGCTGCCGTACAGGAGAGTGCTGAGGACGCAGGCCTGATAGACACGCATCTTGGTATTCTCTGTGAGCTTCTTGTTGTCCCCACACCCCTTTTGGACAGCTTGGCCAAGGTTGCTGCGCGGCTTTTCCTATCCGCCGGTTGATCTCTATGTCAAGTGACAGGCTGGTAGAGATGGTCGACCCAAGGTACGTGAAGTCCTCAGTCACTTCCAGGGTGTAGCCGTTGATGCTGATAGAGGGTGCGTGGCTTGCATCCTGTGCGCTGACGTTGGTCTTCTTCAGATTGATCGTGAGTCCAAATTCTTTGCATGCATCAGCGAACCTGTCCATGAGTCTCTGCAGGGCCACTTCAGTGTGTGAGGCAAGCGCTGCATCGTCAGCAAAGAGCATCTCTCTGGTGAGGATCTGGGACATCTTTGTTTTGGCTCTCAAGTGGGAGAGGTTGAACAGCTTTCTATCAGAACGTGTATACAGGTAGATTCCATCTTACGAGGAGCTGAAGGCGCGTACTTCAGAAGCATGGAGAAAAAAAGATGCCGAAAAGTGTCGGCGCGAGCACACAACCCTGTTTTACTCCGTTTGTGATGGAGAAGGGTTCTGAACAAGACCCGTCCTACATAACTGTGCTCCTCATGTCCTCGTGGAAGGAAACCGCCATGCTGCGCAGGAGGACAGCCGGTCTTCTCCAGGAGACGGAAGAGGTCTTTTCTGCTGACAAGGTCGAAAGTCTTCGTTAGATCCATGAATGCCAATACAGTGGCATGCCCTGCTCTCTGCACTTCTCCTGAAGCTGGCGCACTGCGAAAATCATGTCAGTTATTGACCGGCCTGCCCTGAAGCCGCACTGGGTCTCTGGGTACACTCGAGCAGCCAGTGTCTGGAGCTTGGTGAGGAGAATGCGAGCGAATACCTTCTCGACTATGCTCAGGAGGGATATCCCTCTGTAGTTGTTGCAGTCGCTGCGGTCTCCTTTGTTCTTATAGAAAGTCACAATGGGGGCATGACGCATGTCTTGGGGGACTGCACCCTCCCTCCAGCACAGACAAAGCAGGTCGTATAGGGGCTGCAGCAGCACTGACTTCCCACACTTGATCACTTCAGGTAGAATGCCGTCACTTCCTGGTGCTTTTCCACTGGGGAGCATGTCGATGGCTTTGCCGAGTTCCTCAAGCGTGGGCACCTGGTCCAGTTCTTCCATCACAGGCAAGTCATCGATGGCGTCAAGGGCAGCGTCACTGACTACTGTTTTCCCTGGAGTAGAGCTCTGAGTAGTGTTCGACCCATCGCTTCATCTGTTGATCACGGTCAGTGACTGTCGTGCCTGTTGAAGACTTCAGAGGATCAGTTTTCTTCACTTCTGGTCCAACTGCCTTCTTGATCCCATCAAACATACCACGAACATTTCCGTAGTCGGCTGAACGCTGGATGTCCTCGCATAGTCGTAGCCAGCAGCCATTGGCGCATTGTCTTGCGACCCTCTGTGCGTTGCTCCGTGCAGTTCTTAACGCTGCAAGCGTCTTCTCACTGGGGGATTTCTTGTACAGAAGAGCGTTACGCTTGGCTTCAATGACCGGTTCCATTTCAGAGAGGTTGGCATCAAACCAGTCCTGGTTCTTCCTTACTCTCTTGCCGAAGGCTGAGATGGCAGCATCGTAGACAGCATCTCTGATAGTGTTCCACCTTGCTGTGTGCATCCTGTTCTGGCAAGTCTTGGAGTGTCTCTTCGACGGCAGCTTCAAATTCCTGTCAGCGATCAGGGTCTCCTGTTCTTGCAACATTGATGCGGGGATGACCTCTTGCTTTGGAGCGGTGCAACTTGCGTGGCTGTACCCTCACTACGCTGCACACGAGGGCGTGATCAGTGTCGCAGTCGACGCTGTAGTGGCTTCTCGTTGCCAGGACAGTGTTCACAGTGATGGGACCTTGGGTGTTTCCAGGACAATTTGTGTCGGGGCTTGGACTGGAAGAAGGTGACGCAAAAAGCTGTGGTATGAACGCAGCTCCAGCAGTCTCTGTCCATTGTCGTTTAACTTTCCGACCCCGTGGTGACCGATGCCAGATGGCCACGACTGGTGATCAGATCCAGCATGGGCATTGAAGTCGCAAAGAAGGAACAGCAGCTCCAGTTTCGGTACTTTGCCAACCTGGGTGTCAAGCTTATTGTAGAAATGGTCCTTGATGTCTTCTGAACTACTCAGAGTAGGAGCATAAGTGCTGACGATGTTGACAAATCCTGCATCTGCAGCCAGGCGGATTGACAGGATACGCTCTGTGCCGCCTGTTGGGGGTTTCTACTGATGCCAGAAGGCTGTTCTTTACTGCAAAGCCAACTCCATGTATTTGTGGTTCATTTGGGTTCTTTCCCTTTCCAGAAAAAAAAACCGTGTAGTTTTCTTCCATTAGAGAGCCACTAGAGGATAGCCTGGTTTCTTGGAGGGCCGCAACGCTCACATTGAGTCGTGTAAGCTCCCTGTCCATGATAGCAGTCTTCCTGGAGTCTTTTACCTGTGTAAGGTCGTCTGAGATTCCTGGGTGCGTGGTTCTCACATTCCAGCTTGCAAAACGAAGTGCTGGAAACTTCTTTGATTTTCTTGAATTGCCTGGTGCGATGTTTCCGTCTGCTTGTCACGCTTACACATTTGAGCTCCAAGCACCCACTGAAGCAGGCAGACGTTGGTGAGTCAGCATCTTACTGGCTGGGGACTGTCCAACTTGAGGCGGGCGGTAGCTGACCAGTGGGACACGATGATCCCTCCCACCGTCGGAGACAAGCCGTGGCGTCCTACTCTACGCCAGTCGAGTGTGGACTTATAACCCCCGTAGCTGCTGTCCCCCTGTGTTGGTTCTTCGCTGAAGCAGTGAAGCTGGAGTGACCTCTCCAGGGCGCAAGCCTGGGCGAGAAATATGGAGATGCTGTGTTCCCCATGCATCAGTATCCCCCTCCCCGGCCTCGCCAGTGGGCTCCAAAGGAGTGCGGAGCACGACGTTTGGCACTGGTCTGGCTGCAGGAGCTACCGGAAAGAACTCAGAAGTTGACGTCTAACCGCCTTAGGGGCTCCACTCCGGATTTTCTCTCTGGGTTTACTCCCATAGCCTTCATTCTCCCGAGGGTGTCCACAAGGCAGTGGATCCATCATCCAATGGCCGGGGCACGGATGCTGGATGCTGGGGCGTCCATGGACCCAGGGTCTTCGCACTCCAAGTCTGTCCAGCGCTCCAAGGCACTTCGTGGGTTTAGCATCAGACTTGTTCCTTGTCCTAGATGAGTGGCCTGCCAAGGCTGCCGGGTCCCACCCACCCGGGTTTTGGAATTAGAGAGATTTCCTTCTCCTAGGAAGATTCGCAACCAGGGTTGCAGGCTCAGCCCGCCCGCCCAGTTATACCGCCGGGTACTCGGTCGCGCCAAGACACAGCAAGCTTTGTGGAAACAGGGACGCCATGGGAAGGCGTTGCTGTGGGCACTGTAATGTAGGAGAGGCCATTGCAATAGCCTTACAGCCTGGCGAACCAGACAGTGGCCACACGGCGATCACTACACCTGGAAGGAGGGGTGATCGAATTGCACATCACCTTCGTCTACTGAGCGGGACGTCTGGCACCAGACCTCACGATCCCCAGCAGATTAGCAGATGACGGCCTGATCTACAAATCATCACAGAATGCTCAAGAAAGAACGAAGGCAGTTCAGCAACAGTTGAACGACATTGCTGAGTAATGTCAAGAAACTGGATTGTCCATCAACCCTACAAAAGCCCAGACATCAGTTTGCACTCTCAACAAGACATCAGGACAAGCACCCTCACCAGTTTCCTTCAATGAAATACCAATTCAATCAACTATCAACCTACGTTATTTAGGTGTAGGCTCTGACAGAATGCTAACCTTTAGAAAACTTGTTAAGAATAGTGTTCTTAAATGCAAAAAAAAAAAAAAAAAAAAAAACCGCCTATCTGCCGTGAAAGCAATGGCAGCTAAAGGCATTGAACAACACCATCTCTACCGACTGTATCACGCACTGGTACTCAGTGTGACAGATTATGGATTAGGGCTTAACACTGTCCAACGACAATGTTCTCAAATTAGAAACAATTCAGAATGAAGCAATGGAGCTTGGAAGTCAATGTCGAAAATGGCCAGAAGACAAAACTAACGCAAAAATTCAGATGCAGGTAGAAGACCTTTGCACAAAAGATGATATTTTAGTATACACTGACGGTTCTCTCATCAAAGGTAAGTCAGGCTGGGCATACATAGTGAAGAAAAATGGACGAACTATTCAGGAAGAGAATGTGCGCACAGTTTAACAACTTCAAATCTAACAATGGAGGTAGAAGCAGTGACACAAGCACTTCACTGTCTTTCATCCACAAGCCAGTTTCAAACTCAACAAGCCATGATACTGACTGACTCCATGAACCTACTTCAGAAAGTGAACAGTGGAATGGGAAGCCCTGCTTGGAATGAACTAATGCGCAGTCTTCCATTGGAGAGAGACTCATATGGACGTACTGCTCTGGACATGCTGGAGTTAAAGGAAACGAGAGAGCAGACACACGGCTGGCAAGGCAACGATAAGAACTGGATTACAGCTTGGTCAATCTGATGTGATGAGAAAAATCTGAAGAATCGCCTAAGCAAACAAGAGCAAAGCCAACATACCACAGACCATCTGTCAGATCTAAACATCACCCAGACTTAAGGAAAGAGCAAGAAACATCACCAACCAAACCAACACTGGGATGATCTCAAGACCAGCACTGCGAAGACTCCTAGAGATTGGGGCAAACTCGTACCGGACCTTTTAAATAACACATGAAATATGAAACCCATGTTATCTGTGATAAGACTGTGAAACTCTTAGGGCCCCATCGCATACTGTGGACATGTGCGCGCTGGCGTGTGTTAATCGCTGGGGTTATGCCAGCATGTTAATTACAGAGTCCATGGGCATAACTGTGCGAGCGCACGCGCGCGGGCGCGCGCGCGCGCGCGCGCGCGCGTGTGTGTGTGTGTGTGTGTGTGTGTGCGTGTGTGCGCGCGCGCGCGCGCGTGTGTTCATCAGTGGGGTGATGCCAGTGTGTTAATTAGCGAGTCCACGGACATGAGTGTGCAAGTAGTAGTGCTGTAATTTAACGTCTCTTCACCCTCAAGTGACATTAGACAAAAACAAACAAACAAACAAAACAACAACAAACAAACAAACAAACAAAAGAACAACAAACAAACAAACAAACAAAAAAACATAACAAAAAGCAAACAAAAACACACAAACAAAACACAAAGAAACACACACAAAAAAAAAATGCATGTGAGAGATTCTTTAAAGTGTTGAGTGTTATTGAGTAAATGTAACATCAATGCCATACGTTAGTTTTGGATTCTACAAACGCAAATACTCTTAACATTACCCACAACTATCAAAGAAAAATACCAACAGAACTAGAATGCAAAGTTTCTAAAAACAACTTAAGAAGATCAAGGTCATTAACTATTTTCTGTAAAAGTATCGAATTTCAATGGTTGAGCGCAGTGCCTCCATTTTTGAGCATTTGAGCTTTGATGGCAGGACAGTGCAGAAGCAAATGATTTCTAGAAATTTGACTCCCACAAACACAAGTAACGTCTTAACAAAATTTTGTCTTGAGAGCATTTAGACGAATCTTAAACATCAATGACGAAATTGATCTGGATTTGATTTGACTTAAACTCTTAATTATCATATCCGAATGCAGCGTGTCACAAGCTTTTACACAGTTATGTGAATATTGTATATCTAAGGTCTTCAACTTGTCGACAAAATTATCCTTTGCTAGCTTGTCAAAGTATTTATAATATTCATGTAGATCTAGCTTTAACATTAGTTTAATTGTCCCTGTAGCATTGCGTGCTGCACTCTTGGCTGCTTGATCTTCCTGTTCATTAGAGAGATGGAATCCAATAAAAAGTAACACTGATATCTTTGCTTGCTAAGTGATATATTAAATGCTTGATTTCGTGTGTCATTTCAACCCGTGTCTTGATATTTTGACCTTTGACAGCATATGATACTGATTTTGAATCCACACAAAACAGTATTTTGCATGCATTTTAAAGGTAACTCTCTTTAATGTGATGTAACGCCATTAAAATGGCTATTAATTCAGCAGTGAAAATGGAATAATGTCTACCAATATTATAACGTTTTAATGTTTTCAAGGAAGGAATAAAAAATACTGATCCTGCACTGCCATTTTCTATTACAGACCTGTCTGTAAATCTTGATATAGTCAGTATACTTATTTTCAATGCTTATGTTTACTAAGTTTTTCAAGATATTTGGAGATTGATTTTGTTTGAATTTGTATCATCAATATCAAAAGCAGGTTTGATATGCTCCCAGGGTGCTACTGGTGAAACAGGTGGCTTAGTGGCTATTTCTTTGTGTTTTAATTCTTTAGAATTGGTTATATCGGTGGCATACGAATTGATTGATTGTAAAGAGTGTATTGTTTTAGCTCTTTTAGCAAAATCTTTCGCGGAGTCTAATCTAATTTCTTCCTTACAAAATGAATCAAAAGCAAAAGACTTAACTATAAATTTAGCGCAAGATTTTTTCCTATTGTCATCTAGAGGAAGAAGACCCGCTTCTTTATAGGATCCTAGATTGGAAGCATGTATTGGTACCCCAAGTGCCAGTTTAACAGCTTTGCAGTCTATGCTTTGAAGTTGGATAATAGGTGCCTGGGGGCATTAAAGAACACTTCTTGGGCATATATTAAACGAGATCCAACGTATGTGTGTGTGTGTGTGTGTGTGTGTGTGTGTGTGTGTGTGTGTGCGCGCGCGCGCGCGCGCGTTCGTGTGTGTATATATGTGCGCAAGCGCGTGCGTGTCTGTGTGTATACGCACGTATGAAGAAGTGCATGTGCATTTCTGCGTGTGTGTGTTAGTGTGTGTGTGATCTGTGGGTTTGTGTTAGGCTGCCCCAGCACGGATGCACTGTACATATATTTTTTTGTACATGTATATGTGCGCCATGTGTGTGTGTGTGTGTGTGTGTGTGTGTGTGTGTGCGTGTGTGTGTGTGTGTGTGTGTGCCTCTGTAGATGGACGTATATACATGTGCATGTGCACGCACGCATGAGCGTGCGTGTGTGTCCGTGTGTATTAGGCTAAGTGCTCATGTGTGTGTGTGTATGTACATGTGTATGTACATGCGAGTGTGTGTATATATGTGCATTCATGTGAGTGTGTGTGCCCGCGCGCGTGTGTGTGCATGCTCCTTTGATCATTTGTGGGAAATGAATGTTTACGTGATGACTTAGTAGCAAGAAGAATAAGAAAACCCACTACATCAATAGCAGCAACAACAACAACAACAACAACAACAACAACAACAACAACACAACCACAACAACCACCCCCCCCCCCACACCACACACACACACACACGCACATTCACGTGGGGCACACACACACACACACACACACACACACACACACACACACACACACACACACATCTCTCTCGTCTCTCTTCAGTGAGCACCCACCAGCGCACCCTCACGTCTACAGTATTCACTGGGGGGGCCCCGAGAGATTCAAAGATGTGTGGCTCAGTTGACATGCGTGTGTGACTGTTGTGTCTGTTGTCGGAAAGGCCCAGTATGAGTTGGCCCCAGTCTCTTGGGGGTCTTTTCTCTCATCCCTAGCTTCTGTCAGCAATCATGTGACCGACAATGCCCCCCCCCCCCCCTTTTTTTTTTTTTTTAAACAGTAAATCTGACCACTCTTACTGTTACACACGCTGGACTTCCCTTGCATCCTTAAAGACATCCTCAAATGCAGGCTGACAGACTAGCCAGGCATCCCATACTCCCTACACACTGATTGCAGTTGTTCAGCTACACATCTTTTTACAGCGCTCTCTCCTCGTTTTTCATGTTTTCACATTTCACTGTCTGCTTTGGGGGTGCTTTTGAATTCCGTTTTTGAACCCTTGGCGGTGGAAATATCAAAGGATTAGACACTGGGGTGCATCCCCATTTAAAACCAAAGGAGCACCACACCACACAGTTAGCCGTGTCTCACTGAAGAGTACGAATCAGCGGTCGAAAGGCCCCTGAGCAGGCGATATGAATAGTTCTGTTTTCAAGATGGATTACGATGGTCTACAACTGCTACTGGTAAAGAGTTTTTTTTTAATCTAAATTCATAATCTAACACACTAGTGATTCGTTCCTATTTCTTTTCCCTCACAACCCCCCCCCCCCCCCCCCCCCCCCCCGTGTGTGTGTGTGTGTGTGTGTGTGTCACTCCCCCGCGCATTTTTTGTCTTTTTGCACTCTTGCATGAAGTCATCTTTTTTTTGTCCATTTTATTTTCTCCTTTCTGTGTTTTTCTTTATTTCTTTGGCAGGTAGATTCTGGAGGGAGATGTTACATATACAGCTTTGAAAAATACAATGAGTTCACCCAGTCGGCAGCCCAGAGAGAAGTGCAAACAAAACGGGGCTGCTCTGGTCAGTTTGGAGACGACTGAGGAAATGGACGCCTTCATGGAAGTCATGAGGTTTTGTGAGGATAATGTACGACTGTGGATTGGCTTGCCAGGGGCTTCACGGCCCACATCAGGGGAACATAACATGTAAAAAGCAATTGTACTCAGCTGGATGTTGTTTGCGTGATTTCAGCCAGTGTTCAGATTGATGGCGTTTGCGATGATTTGAACTTGCATATACACAGTACATATGATAACAATCAATAACATGTGGTTAGGGAAGATTTGTTTTTAGAATAGTTTTAAG
>JADBJO010005943.1:70000-72500 GCA_016801955.1 Conus betulinus | reverse complement strand
GGATGACACACCATGACCCGCATACAGGAGACAGAGGTTGACAGCTTCACCATTCATCTGAATTCCATTGACGACAGTATCCAATTCACTTTGGAAACTGAAACAGAAGGGAAGATTCCGTTCCTGGACACACTCATCACCCGAACCCATGACAACAGGGTGGAGACCACCGTCTATAGGAAACCCACCCCACACTGACCAATATCACTGAACTTTCACTCTAACCACCCCCCCTCCCTCAGCACAAGAGATCTGTTGTCAACACCCTCATGCACAGTGCCTCTCTGTGCTGTGTTCCACTAAGGAGGAAGAGCTGAAAGAAAAACAGCACATCAAGATTGCCCTTTCCGCTAATGGATACCCTGCATGGATGTGGACAACCCTCGAGTTCCCTGCCCTTCTTCTACAGATATGGACAGTATGAAAGTGAGGATTCCTTACATTAAAGGAGCCTCAGAGCGTCTAGTCAGGACCTTCCAACAACATGGATGCAAAGTTCTCAAGCAGTGTGGTGTAGTGTACCCAGGTAGGGTGTCAAGACTGTACACATACCTACATTGGCAAGACAGCAAGACCACTCACCACCTGTCTACAGGAACACCAAAACCGATTTACTTCTGCCATACATGAACATCCACACAGCCACAGTTTCAGCCCCCAAAGAAACCAGGTCTTATCTACAGAGCCCTTCTCTCACAAAAGAAAAGTTTAAAGAAGCCATCGAAATTAAGACCAGACGCCCCAGCCTAAACAGAGATCAAGGCTTTGAACTTCCCCCCATCTACAATCAGATCCTGACAACCGTTCACCCCACACAACAGTCGTCCCACCAGGCCTCGCTGGGTTGAGTCACATCATATGGCAGCTTACAGGTATAGTGAGGACGCACGTGATGTATGCGAGTGTGGCCTTTGGGCCACACTGGATCTAAAACTAGGACAGAAAAATCAGATCTGAAACAGTCTGTGGCTGTTCAATTAACGTCTGCTCTTCTGAGAGGTCAAGTAAGACAAACACAACTGACGTTATGGCCAAACTTGGTCCATGACGATGATAAAATCAAGGTCATTATATACTGCATGCTTAACGCTTGTGTTCTAATTTAAAGTGCAATTCGAGACAGAATGCATTCGAAGTTTTTCCTTCAGAGATAAAAAACACAGTGTGTGTTATCAAGTCATATATATATTTGAATTGTGTGTGTGTGTGTGTGTGTGTGTGTGTGTGTGTGTGTGTGTGTGTGTGTGTGTGTGTAGTGGGGGGGGGGGGGGGGGGGGGGGGGGTCAATAGCGTTTACAACATAAATTCTTGCTGTCAGTGTTTGGCAAAGGAGGAAAAACGGTGTGACGGGTACAGTGACTGCGTGGGCGACTACGACGAAACTAACTGTGATTTTTATGATCATACAATCTATGAAACAAACCCCCCAGCTGTGATCAACTTTGACTTACCTGGAGGTTACACCGTGACACCCCTTCCAGAAAACAGCACACAGTGCCCAGACTCTCACTTTCAATGTCATGGTGATTTCTATTGCCTCCCTGTGTATGTCAGATGTAATGGCATAAACGACTGCCCATATCATGAGGACGAAATCGACTGTGAACATTACAGGACATGCCCAGGTCTCTATCGATGTCGTGGACGAGAGAGAACGATATGTGTGCACGTAAATCACCTGTGTGATGGTCGACCACAATGCCCACTGCACGATGATGAACTGGCATGCAACATTGTTTGTCCTGAGTCATGTGTTTGTTACGGTTTAGCCTTCTCCTGCAACCCGCACGTTTTCCGTTCAGCTCTTACCCACAGCTACGCTACCTTGAAGTCATAGGTAGTGAGATGAATATGAGTGACATCACTAACAACATCATGCTGATCCACTTGGGTGTACAGGCGTGCGGGTGGAGGAACTTAACCAAAAGTGATTCTCTTAAATCTCCACAGCATGGACCTCAATAACAACCTGCTTCATTCAGTCAGCTTTAGCCACTTTGGGGAATGCCTCAACTTCGGGCATTGAATCTGGCAGGTAATCCTATGTCAGGCGGCGTTTTCGTATGCCCCAAACGAGTATGTCTCTCGTTCACTGGCGATTTTCGATATTTCCCATGTCCAGGCACATCGCATAAACATGAGTACCCTGTCAATCCTGATGCCAAAGTTAAAGATCCTAGACTTATCATGGAGTGATGTACAGGTACTTCAGGGGCAGTGCATGTTTCACAAGCTGCAGGTTCTTGATCTACAGGGTTGTCAGATCACTGATTTCACTGCGGATTTCATGAAACCCATTGCAATCTTAGACATGTTTTTTCAATGAATTTTAAATTATGTTGTTCTGTGGTTTTACCAGACAATTTTCAAGGCAAATGTTCGGCCCCATCTAATGAAATGTCGTCCTGTGATGACTTGTTAAAATATATTACTTACCGCTGTGCTTTTGTCATATTTGCCATTCTGGCTGTTTTTGGAAACTTTGGTCTCTTTCTTTATT
>JADBJO010005943.1:35000-57500 GCA_016801955.1 Conus betulinus | reverse complement strand
CACAAACCTACCCACACTGACCAGTACCTACATTTGAAAGCCACCAGCCACTGGAACACAAAAACGCAGAGTGATACGCACTCTCACCTATCAGGCCAACACCATCTACTCTACTCAGGATGCCAAAGACCAGGAAATGGAAACCTCGAACTGGTTCTCACCATATCGGGCTATGAGAAATGGGCGTGGAACATCCCAGCTAGTAAGAAGATCACACCATGTCCTACCACCAAACAAGACAAAATCAGGCGTAAAAGACATGTCACATCCCCTATGTCCACAGTGTGACTGAAACCTTGAGCAGGAAGATCAGCAAAACTGGTGGCTCTGTACATCCCAAACCTATCAACATCATCCGAAGCCAGCTGGTCACCCCCAGGACAAAACTGACAAACTGGACAAGTGAGGAGTGATCTACCAAATAGACTGTCATGACTGTGAAGAGAGCTACGTCAGGCAAATTGAGAGAAACCTTCAAAAACAACTGACAGAACACAAAAGGGAATCATCACCAGTAGGCGCCCACTACACGCCCAGCAACATCAGTACGATTATGACAACAACAGTGTTCTCGACTGTGACAATAGATGGTTTCAGTGTGGGGTGAAGGAGGCTATCCATATTGCCGCCAACAACCCTACACTCAACCGGGACCGGGGCAGACACACCTTGCCATCGGTGTACAACACCCTCATTGTTCAGTCACATGACCAGGGTTCGACCTGTGGTCGTGTGCACTGAACTCCACTTCCCCAGTAGTAACACCACCACTGAAGAAGACGGACAGAGGTCTGTCGAAAGCTCCAAGTAAGTGCTGTTCTCAGCTGGGTGACGTTCTAAATCCGGTAGTCATTATGTGAAAGATCACACTGGAAAAAATAGTGTAGTGTAAAAAAAAAAATGAAAATCGACAAAAAAAAATGCGAGATATACTGGGATTCTGGCAGTTAATCCTCGATATGATCATGATCTGATGTTTAGTATGTTGTGTTAACACCTCAGTTCCTCATGCTTGTGTGAGAGTCCTTATTTCACGTCATTGTTATTTTGGGGGCCACAGGTGAGTGAAGTGTTGACCAATATCTGGCTTATGCCCATAAGCACGCACATCAGCTTTGGAAGTAAGTTACGATAGGCCCCCAGGGTGTTCCTTTCAGCTGTTATTCAAATGTCAAGTCTTCTTGATGTTTCACCCGGTCTTTTAACAAACTTGGCGAGTTCTGATTTTCTGCCATTGATGCTATCTGCAAAGCAAAGGTTCATGATGATTTATCCTCCCATGCTGACAGTACTGACATGACTCTCAAGTGCATCAAATGGAATCCAGAATATGGTGCAAAAGTCTGAAATACGGAAGGCAGCCCTAATGACCTCTAACTGAAATATGGCAGGCACACCCATTGAGCCCATTTTAAGTGATTGTTTCTTCTTCGTTTCTGTTGTCTTTAATGTTGTTTGTCTCTCCTGTAGAGAATGAAAGAGGTCGAAACGCATCGTGCTTGTGTCTTGTAATTTGTGTGTCTCTTTCGTTCGGGGGGATAGTAATTTTTTTCTTTCTATATGATTTGTCGTTTTCCAGGTTAGGTTTTTGCAGCATCTTCACAGTGTTGGTTCTATCCAGCTTTTTTCTTCTCTTTGTTTCCTTTACTTCATTTCTTTACAGATCCCCTTACTTAGTGCGCTATATTTCTCCTTCTCACAGCCCAGCAAGGCCAACAGGTGCAATGCGTTACGTGAAGAAACGCAAACCAAAGAAGTCTCAGCTGGAATCATCTACGGCTCTTCATGGGATCGGCTTGATCCTCGGGACAGTGTACGATCTCCATCCCTCCGACTCAACCCTGGTGAAACAGGAGAAAGTAGATGACTCAACATGTCTGCTCTGCCAGGGCAAACAAACTGTGTAACACGCCCCGAGTTCATGGAAAACAGCGCTGATCCTGGCAGGTGCCCATAGTGACACAGGTGCGTGCTTGAGAAGATCGTTCAAGTAACTGGCACTGCCAAATGAAACACTTCGCTGCTAGTAAGCTCCGGTAACGAAATTCTACATGGCACGTGGCCACAACTCATGGTAGGGAACTGCTATGACCTCAAGAACATGGACGCTGGATTCCCAGGGTGGACTGGACTGGGAGTGCACAGTGGACCTTCCAGAATTGGAGAGACAATCAGATGTTCATGAATGATTTGATTAAAAAGCACTGTGAAAGCGGAAAGGAGCAAATTGACATCTGCAACACCGACACCGACAAATTGACATCTGCAACACACACACACACACACACACACACACACACACACACACGTGTGGGTTGACTGTGAAGAGCAGAAATGTGCTTGAGAAAGTAGTGAACGTGGGAGGAAAAATTGTTGGTGAGAGACAAAAAAGTCTGAGTGAGCTGTACAGGTGCCGTATTGTTTGTAAAGCGAAGAAGATTGCGTGTGACCAGACCCACGTTCTTGCAAATCAGTATGACCTTGTTCAGTCAGGACGAAGATATCGATCGGTTAAATGCAGAAGTGTCAGAATTAAACAAAGTTTTATTCCCCCGTCCATTGATTTTATGAACCGAGGTGATGTTTAATTGCTTTTTTACTATGGATTTGTTACATTTTATTTTATATAGATGCATATAATTTAAATTCAGAGCGAGCATACAGTTGCATTTAGATAATGAATAGTTGTGCTATTTTAGTTTAAAATCTCATCTTAGAATTTATTGTCAAATGCGTTGTAGGAATGTAATTCCATATAGTATTATTTTTATATATATACAGTCACCTTGAAATCCAAATTCTTTTATATAAATGTATGTCATATGTGAGAAAATGGGTAGTGTGACAAAATTATTGTTTATTTGCTGCGAATGTGTGCGACCACAAATTAATTTCTCGAATTGAGATAATAAAGTTTACTTGACTTGACTTGACTTCACACACACACACACACACACACACACACACACACACACACACACACACACACACACATATATATATATATATTAAAAATACATATAGAGTGTGTATATGGTGTGCCTGCTTTTATTTTTTTGTGTATGTATATGTATATATATAAAAGTATAACCCACAGTTTGAGGAAGTCTGGCTTCTAAGACAGACTTACTGCCAGAGGCTGGATTAAGGGATTAGAGCCAAAAGGGTAATGGCAGAGGCAGGTAAAAAAAATATTATGGCTGGATCTGGTCGGGGATACATCAAAGTGAACTTGCTAAGGTTTATATTCCCAATTTAGAGCAAGAATCTGTTAGCAATGTGTGTCAGTTGTCCGTCCAGAAAGGCACGCCTTACGACGTCTAACCATCCATGAGTTGGAGGCTCGAATCCCGTCAGTCAAAAATAGAAAAATGACAGCAGAAGGTCATAAGGGGGTTGCGATCTGGATGTTGCTCAGCCGTTTTACAGTGTAAGGATCAAAACACTTCTGTGAAGAAAGAGGTGGTGTTTTTTTCGCCCATGAAAAACATGTTTTAAGGGTCTCGCTAGAGTTTCTTCATAGTGCTACACAAGAAAAAGTACACAAATATACACTAACAATGCACTAAGTATTTTTAAAAAATGATGTAGATGGTAATGAACATCAGTTATGGTTCAAAAAGAATGAACTTCCACAATCTTAAAACTTTGAAGTCAGGCACACAGGAATATAACGCTGTACAGTTTTTAACCTATAACACTGACATGCAATACACTTGATACAACCACAAAAAAAATACGACTAGTTCATGTCTTTAAGGAGAAAACTGAAACTGGAAAGAAAAAAAAAAAAAACATATGACTGCTGGCATTCGTGTTTGGAACATAGGTAACTATTCCGAAGTATAACGAAAGGACTAGATGCCAGTTAGAGATGCAGTTTTCTTACTATGCAAATAGACTTTTACCTACAACATGGTAGTCTGCTGAACGCCTATTAAGATGTGTTTGCGAGCTTTCTGACCAAGGAGCGAGATAGATTCAAACACAGACAGACGTCGCAGCATAGATTGTGAAATGCGAGCCAGAAGGAAAGTAAGATTTCGCCTGCATGGAAAGGTGACATTCTAACAAAAACAGCAACAACAAAAACAATAACAACATTAACAAGCTCTCTCTCTCTCTCTCTCTCTCTCTCTCTCTCTCTCTCTCTCTCTCTCTCTCTCTCTGCCTCTGTCTCTCTCTCGTGTCTGGAAACCAGCAGAACACACGTTCAACACTACAGCTACATCTATCTTGTTATAGGTAGAACATCGACCGGTATGTCCTTTGAGGGTATCCTGTCATCACTGAAAAGCAGGATGCTTTCTATCCTTGAAGACATAACTTTGTCTTTGTTCAAAACTGAAGACAGGAAAACATCAAGCAGCCGTCGATCCGTTGTTGATCGGGATTGCCGGCCAGCCCTGTTGCACACAGGGTCAACATAGCAATGCTGTCTCCTGACGGAAATATCCGTCACAGGGTCAACATAGCAATGCTGTCTTCTGACGGAAATACCCATCACAGGGTCAACATAGCATTGCTGTCTCCTGACGGAAATGTACCAACATAGCATTGCTGTCTCCTGACGGAAATATCCATCACAGGGTCAAACATAGCAATGCTGTCTCCTGACGGAAATATCCATCACAGGGTCAACATAGCAATGCTGTCTCCTGACGGAAATATCCGACGGAAATGTCCATCACAGGGTCAACATAGCAATGCTGTCTCCGGAAATATCCGTCACAGGGTCAACATAGCAATGCTGTCTTCTGACGGAAATCACAGGGTCAACATAGCATTGCTGTCTCCTGACGGAAATGTCAACATAGCAATGCTGTCTCCTGACGGAAATGTCCATCACAGGGTCAACATAGCAATGCTGTCTCCCGACGGAAATGTCCATCACAGGGTCAACATAGCAATGCTGTCTCCTGACGGAAAGTACCAACATAGCAATGCTGTCTCCTGACGGAAATGCCCATCACAGGTGACCAGACAGAGACAGAGGACTGAAACACAGAAACCAACAGCAACAATTACAAGTGAGTTCGTATCATCTTTTTCATGTTGGTTTTTGTCCACGCCTCCGAGTCTCTTCAACAACGATATCGGAACATACTTAGGAAAAAAAAAACATCTGGCAATAATTTGAGCTGTCAAAATGTGGTGCGTTGCATTGTAGAAACATAGAAAACATAAAACGAGGCCTCCAAAGCGGTGTCATTGGAACTGTGAGAACACGAAGGCAATGTTAGTAAAGAGCAAGCAGAAACTCAGTTTGTGACTGGGGTGGATGTGGATGATATGCAGTGATGTTTGACGTACTGTACTTGATCCTGTGATCACAGTTTGACATGTTGAGGTTCTGTGTATGAAGATACAAATCTGCTAGCTAGTAGCTGTGTTGTGAAAAAAGCAGTCTCACAGTCATTGTGGCTTTCCCGTGAAAAAGCCAGTTTTCACATTAGTTGTTGCTATCTCATGAATAGCAGTTTCTCACAGTCATGTGGCTTTCCCGTTAAAAAAGCCAGTTTCACATTAGTTGTTGCTATCTCATGACTAGCAGTTTCTCACAGTCATTGTGGCTTTCCCGTTAAAAAAGCCAGTTTCACATTAGTTGTTGCTATCTCATGACTAGCAGTTTCTCACAGTCATTGTGGCTTTCCCGTGAAAAAGCCAATTTCACATTAGTTGTTGCTATCCCATGACTAGCAGTTTAACTTCAATTATCTTAAGCTTAAAGCTTATACCGAAAAATGTGATTAATGATGGACAGAGTGACAGTTGTTCGCTGCCTGAACAGGATGGACACTGCAATTTCCATTTCTTGCCTCGGAATCACAGAAGTGATCCGAACATGGTGTATCACCAACAATGTTTGGATCAGTGCTGTTGATGTACCAGGCAAAGAGAATGCTGCTAGACAGGCAGCCCAGGGGCGTCAACTGGATAAGGAGTGGACATTCAATGAGGAGTTTTGGAGATGGCCCTGAGGAATCTAAAATTTCAGCCAGCAGACGTACTTGCATCCGTGGTCAACAATGTGTCTCTTATGTACCCGATCCCAGATTCCTTTCCCTATCTCTTGAAAGGATCTCAAACCGTACAGGTTTTCACCTTGATTGTACCAACTAATACAAAAACAAAGAAGGACCAGGCTACATAAGAAATCGCTGAACCAGCCTGGTGAACCCAGTGCCCAGCGAAGCTGCACCTAACAGTACTGCTAATGCGTCTGCCCTTCAAAACCAGTGTACAAAGGTTGCCACCACAACCAGACATAGTCCACAACCTTATCAACTGGAAAGGTCCACCATATCTGGACTGCAAGATGTCCAGAAAGAACAACAGGCAGGACTGTCAAGGAAGGCGACTGATCTGATAATGAGTTCTTGGAGAGCATCAGCATCTAAAGCTTATACACAAAACAGTTTGGACAGTTTGGGAGAAAAGCTTCCTTACGTCAGTGTTGAATTCAAGAGCCAGTTATAGCACAGTTAATAATGCCAGATGTGCTGTATCAGCATACTTGACTCCTGCTGAACCCCAGACTATGGATTACCACCCGTTGTGCGCAGAGTTGTGAAAGGTGTGTTTTGCAAAAAAAAAAAAAAAAAAAAAAAAAAAAAAAAAAAAAAAAAAAAGACAATACTACTACATTACTGAAGCACTCTGAATGTAGATGTTGACGCTGGACATTTGGCCAGATGTGCGAACGATTCACTTAAAACAACTAACAGTGCACATGGCGATATTGCTGGCGTTGTTTACAAGTCAACAGGAATAAAGTGTTCATACGTTTACCATTGATTTCATGACAGTGTCTGGGCATTTTTTTTCAGGACTGCATATAATCATCATGTTGAAAGAGAACAACCCGGACCGACATAAAACATTGAACTTAGGGAATTTCAGACTACGAGACCGTGCTACGAGGCACATTTGAGGCACACACGACTAAACCTTTGCGGGAAAAAAATGGGGGGAAACTATATATTTCGTCGTGTGTGTAGCAGTATCAAAATGTCCCTAGAGAACATTATTACTGTGGGTCAAATTTATGCTTCAAGAAGCAGGAATAGACCTTTTCAAGTTCTCAGCGCTAAGGGTGTCAGCAGTTTTGCTGCATTTGAAAAGGACTTATCAGTAGATGGTGTTTTACACTCTGAAGGCCTATCAAGAGAACGGTAATTCCCCCAGTGCTATTGTCAACCAGTGTGAATGTCAGTGTCAATAAATGAATTAAGTAACTTTAAGTATGTGAGTAAGCTCATTTATTATGCGACTAGGTTTGACAACTTGCTAAATGATGCTTAATTACAAAATTAAACGAAACGTACCTAGAAAGGGAAACTGAGAATTAACTGAGATTATGTGGAGATTAGTGACGGGAAACAGTAGTCACATACCTACCCACCCCTGTCGTAAATAATCCAACTTTTCCCACCTCCTTTTTTGTGCGGAGAAGGCTCTCACAGATAAAACTAGCGATTTCCACACAGGCACATTCTATGTGACTACTTTCTCCATCACCTAACACTTAACAATATCAACTTTACTTCCCATTGAAGGTAAATCATGTTCGATGTTTTCATTTAATTATCCTTTTTTTGGAAATATTTAGTGTCGTATAATCACCACTTAAACCATCGTGTAAGAAACTGTGCTGCTTCGCAGTCTGTCAGTTTCCATGCAGTGCTCAGATTTCCAGACGACACATGTGCTAACACTGTTGTTGTGTTTTGTTTTTTGTGTTTTTCTGTGGTTTCATCTTTCATATAGAGTCTTTTCTATTTTTCCAGTGTGTACACACGGAGAAACGATGTGATGGGTTTCAACGATTGCATGACAAGCTATGACGAACGTAAGAGGTTTCTCCAACGCACTACCTTTTATGAAATAAGCCCCCCAGCTGTAGTCAACTTTGACCGACCAGGAGGGTTCACCATAACCCCACTACCAGAAGACTCCACAGAGTGCCCAGACACTCATTTCCATTGTCACAATGATGGCTATTATCTCCCTGTCTACGTCAGGTGTAATGACATGATCGACTGTCCTGGTCATGAGAACAAGTTTGACTGTGAGAGTTTTGAGACATGCCCTGGGTTTTATCGTTGTCGTGACTATCACAAAACAATCTGTGTGCACACGAATCACCTGTGTGACGGTCTACCACGATGTCCAGGGCATGATGATGAGCTAGTTTGCAACATTGCTTGTCCTGAATCATGCGTTTGTCACGGTTTTACTTTCTCCTGCAACCACATCTTCATCAGCAGTTCTGTCCCACAGCTGCGCTACCTTGAAGCCCCAGGCACTGGAATGCAGATAAATGATGCAACCCACAACATCATGCTGATCCATCTGGGCGTACAAGCATGTAGTCTGACGAATTGAACAAAACCTCGTTTACCCAATCTTCACAGTTTAGATCTCAGTTACAGTCTACTTTATTCTGTCACCTTCAGCTTCTTCTCAGGAATGGGTCAGCTGCGAACATTGAATCTGGAGGGTAACCCTATGCCTGGTGGTGTTGTTCATGCTCAAAAACCCACTTTGCAATCCATCAGTTCTGATCTTTAATGTGACCCATGTACAAACATATTTTCTGAACCCGAGCACGGTGTCTGCTCTTACGCCGAACTTGCAAGTACTGGATCTGTCATGGAATGAAATGACAATACTGCAGGAAACATGTTTGTTTGATAATATTCGTGAGTTGAACTTACAGGGTTGTCCTATAACTGATTTCACCTCGGATTTCATGAAACACATGACAGACCTTACATGGATTTTGCAGACAACTTCAAATTATGCTGTTCTGTTATTCTACCGGACGATTTTCGAGGCAAAAGGCTATGTTCCATCTGATGAAATATCATCATGTGATAACTTGCTGACATCTGTTGCTCATTGTTGTGTTTTTTTGTGGTGTTTTTGCACTGCTGGATGTTGCAGGAAACGTCAGTGGTGTTGTCTACTGTCTATTTTTAGGTCAAAAAAACACCAAGACTGGCATTTTGATATTGGTCCTTCACCTGTGTGCTTGTGACTTTTTGATGGGAGCCTGCTTAGTCTGTATTAGCGTGGCAGACCAGGTCTATCATGATAGCTACATTTGGAGTGAAAGCACATGGAAAACCAGTACAGCTTGTATCATTGCTGGGTTCCTATCCTTGTTATCGTCTGAAGTGTCGGCATATCCTCATTTGTTGCATCACTTTGGGTAGTTTTCTTGCACTCCATTTTCCTTTCAGTAACATCTGGTTTGGGGCCACGTCAGCTCATAGAGCCTCTCTTCTCTTATGGGAACTGGGTCTTACACTAGCAGTGGTGCCTCTGCTCCCATTAACCCCACACTGGGAGCTTTTCCACCAGACAGCTATTTGTGTTCCACTGCCTGTCACCACAGCTGATTTCCCTGGTCACATCTATTCGTTCAGTATCGTGATCGTCTGAAACTTCATCCTCTCTCTCATGATTGGTGTGGGTCAGATTTTCATCTTCTGGTCTGTACACAGCTCAATACAACATGCAGACAGCTAACACAGAGATTTTCGTCTTCTGGTCTGTACACAGCTCAATACAACAAGCACACAGCTAACACAGAGATTTTCGTCTTCTGGTCTTGACACAGCAATGCAACATGCAGACAGCTAACACAGAGATTTTCGTCTTCTAATCTGTACACGGCAATACAACATGCAGACAGCTAACACAGAGATTTTCGTCTTCTGGTCTGTACACAACAAAACAACATGCAGACAGCAAACACAGAGATGTTCGTCTTCTGGTCTGTACAGAGCAATACAACATGCAGACAGCTAACACAGAGATTTTTATCTTCTGGTCTGTACACAGCAATACAACATGCAGACAGCTAACACAGAGATGTTCATCTTCTGGTCTGTACACAGCAAAACAACGTGCAGACAGCAAACACAGAGATGTTCATCTTCTGGTCTGTACAGAGCAATACAACATGCAGACAGCTAACACAGAGATTTTCGTCTTCTGGTCTGTACACAGCAGTGCGATATGTAGACAGCTAACACAGAGATTTTCATCTTCTGGTCTGTGCACAGCTCAATACAACATGCACACAGCTAACACAGAGATTTTCGTCTTCTGTTCTGTACACAGCAATGCAACAGGCACACAGTTAACACACAGAGATTTTCGTCTTCTGGTCTGTACACATCAATGCAACATGCAGACAGCAAAAAACAGATTTTCGTCTTCTGGTCTGTGCACAGCTCGATACAACATGCAGACAGCAAAAAACACAGAGATGTTCGTCTTCCGTTCTGTACAGAGCAATACAACATGCTGACAGCTACACACAGATTTTTCGTCTTCTGGTCTGTACACAGCAATGCAACATGCAGACAGCTGACGCAGACATTTTCTCCTCTGGTCTGTACACAGCAATAATACAACATGCAGACAGCAAAACACAGAAATTTTCGTCTTCTGGTCTGTACACAGCTCAATGCAATATATAGACTGCAAAAACAGAGATTTTTCGTCTTCTGGTCTGTACACAGCAATACAACATGCAGACAGCTAACAGAAATTTTTCGTCTTCTGGTCTGTACACAGCTCAATGCAATATATAAACTGCAAAACCAGAGATTTTCGTCTTCTGGTCTGTACACAGCAATACAACATGCAGACAGCTACACAGAGATTTTCATCTTCTGGTCTGTACACAGCAATACAACATGCAGACAGCTACACAGAGATTTTCATCTTCTGGTCTGTACACAGCAATACAACATGCAGACAGCTAACAGAGATTTTTTGTCTTCTGGTCTGTACACAACAATATAACATGTAGACAGCAAAAACAGAGATTTTCGTCTTCTGGTCTGTACACAACAATACAACATGCAGACAGCTAATACAGAGATTTTCATCTTCTGGTCTGTACACAGCAATACAACATGCAGACAGCTAACACATAGATTTTCATCTTCTGGTCTGTACACAGGAATACAACATGCAGACAGCTAACACAGAGATTTTCATCTTCTGGTCTGTACACAGCAATACAACATGCAGACAGTTAACACAGAAATTTTCGTCTTCTGGTCTGTACACAGCAGCTTATACAACATGTAGACAGCAAAAAGAGATTTTCGTCTTTGGTCTGTACACAGCAATACAACATGCAGACAGCTAACACAGAAATTTTCGTCTTCTGTTCTGTACACAGCTCAATACAACATGTAGACAGCAAAAACAGAGATTTTCGTCTTCTGGTCTGTACACAGCAATACAACATGCAGACAGCTAACACAGAGATTTTCATCTTCTGTCTGTACACAGCAATACAACATGCAGACAGCTAACACAGAGATTTTCGTCTTCTGGTCTGTACACAGCAATACAACATGCAGACAGCTAACACAGAGATTTTCATCTTCTGGTCTGTACACAGTAATACAACATGCAGACAGCTAACACAGAGCAAAGCCATGAGGTTCAAGAACGTGCATTCCAAGGAAGCAGTTATCGCCAGGCGTCTCCTCTCTGATGCCGTGTCTGATTTTATGTGCTGGTTTCCTGTTGGTCTTGTGGGGTCCTGGCTGCCAGTGATGTGGTCATTCCAAGGGAGATCAATGTCGGAATGGCCATGTTTGTGTTGCCACTCAATTCATCACTCAATCCGTTCCTCTAAGCTGTGAATATAATACTAGAGAAACGTCGGAAAGCACAGGAGCTCCATTTACAGCAGTTGTTGTTACGTATTCAGAAAAAAAAAAGTGAAAATGGATGTGAAAAAAGACCCCACACACACACACACACACACACACACACACACACACACACACACCACACACACACACACACACACACACACACACACACACACGTTACGTGTTGAGAGTGTCAGTGAGTGGCCAATGAAATGCTCTCAGGTATGACTGCATCATTATTACGCTTTTAATTGACTGACTGACTGAGTGACTGATTGGTTGATTGATTTACTGATTGTCTGATTGACTCATCGATTGATCGATTGATTCATTTACTGTCTTTTTTCATTCCTTTCTGTGGAAAGGTAGATTGTGTAACATTCATCATAGAGCAATACATGCTTTGCAATGTATTCGAGTGACTGTACATTTAGTACACATCAAGTATGAGAACCCACATACACCTTGTTTAGATATTCTTGGATACATGGTCATTAATACGTGTATTTCAAACTTGCAAATCATTTGCGGTTTTATTTTCCTCCGTCAGTAATAAAAGTGTGACACATTTATTAAAAAAAAAACAAACAAACAAAAAAAAAAAAAACGAAACCCAACCAACCACCTCCCCCATAGAAAGAAAGGCTAACTATAACAAAATCATTTTTTTCTGACCAAAGGACCAAAAGTCAATGTATTCATTTAAACAATAGTCGTCTTGTCATTCAGATTTCAATGACAGTGGAAACATGTGAGCATTAATGTTTGATGCAAGATCTCATCAATACCTTTGGGAAGAGAAGGCCAGTTTGCCCATTGGCACGGTTGACACGTTACACATAGCATGCACCCTGCGTGAAAAAGAAAAATGACGACAGGAAAGTGAGTAAATGATATTGATAGAATGACAGGGAAACGGCTCAATGAAACATCGGCGGGCAGCTTTTCAGTCAGCTCTACTCAGGTAGGCAGCCCGCTGTGTAAACAAGAGTGTGGACTTCAAAGCGATTAGAGCTTGATCTCTTGCCGAGGACAGGCGCAGTACAAATGCTCTTAATATTACACTGCTGCTGCTGCTGCTGCTACTACTACTACTACTACTACTACTACTACTACTACTACTACTACTACTACTACTACTACTACCACGATTACATCATCTAATAGTAGTAGTAGTAGTAGTAGTAGTAGGAGGAGGAGGAGGAGAAGAAAAAGAAGTAACATTAAGAAGAAGAAGAAGAAGAAGAAGAAGAAGAAGAAGAAGAAGAAAGAAGATGATGATAATAATTAGACGAATCGTGTGCTCCAATGTATAAAAGTCATATATTAAAGCAAAAAAAAAAAATAAAAAAAAAAAAACAAACTAAGTTTAAAACACGGTATCCTCTCTCTGTCTCTCTTTGTCTCTGTCTGTCTGTCCGTCTCTCTCTTTTTGGCAGTCAGGACTATTTCTCCATCCTCTCTTATTTGCCCTTCAGTCCATAACTCCACCCTCTTTGCCCTTACCCCTTCCCCAGCTATCAGGAGAATGTCGGTCACTAAGTCACTAAGTCCATCCGGGGGTAGCAACCTTGCCGTGGTCAGAGGGCTTGCGCGATCTGGTGATCCCTAAGACTTTGGCAATGTGGGCATCGTTACTCGACTAGAAGGTTATTATTGTCAACGCTGCTAGGCGTGTATAGCCAAGTTGCTGACTGGCCTAACCACAACGTGGTAGAAATGGATGCCCTGGTAGGGTCTCCCATGTCAGGGTGAGGGCCCTGACAAATAGTAGGCTAACGCACCTTTTTTTTTTCCTATCCTATCTTCTGTCTTTCTTAAGGAATCTTTTCTCTCTCTGTCTCCCCTTCAAGCCTTCTTTTCACACTCTTTTTTTTTCTCTGATACTTGAGTCGCTGCTGTAAGCAGCGGGAAAGCCAAAGCTACAGTTACCTGGTGAGCGGCTGGGTGGTGATCCCAATTCAGTCGCGAAGGTGCACTGTCTGGTTTTCGTGCGGGACGGTACCAGGCTCACGGACGCCATACTATGGCCATCCATTGTCCCTTCCCCAGCATGGCAGCTCTCCTGGGGTGACCGCTAATTTCCGCCAGTATTAAAAACTTTTCATGGCGACCACAATTACAAAAACAGGAAATAGAAGAAAACGGGGTTCTGACCCTTCAAGGGACACGGACTCAGACTCGAACACAGAAGTCTGGAAAACACTAGGCGCTTGGCCCTCTTGGCTGATAATCCAGTCGGCAGATAGTGAACGACCGATGACCAAGTTGAGTCCCTTTGCTGTTGCAAAGAGGCTGAATGGTCTTGCATGCAATAATATTGTATTGTATGATATTGTATACCAAGCTACTGTAACATCAGAAAATGAAAAAGAAACATATATAGGGATTACTGAAAACCACTTTAAAACTGGATACGCAAGCCACAAACAGTCATTCAACAAAGAAAAATACAAAAACCAAATAGAACTGAGTAAATACATTTGGAGACTTAAAGATGAAAAAAAAAACCAGCATATCATGGAAAAACATAAAAAGAGCAACACCGTACAAAAAATGCAACTAATGTTCCACAAAAAATGGTTAATATTATGTAAACCCTATTTAGCAACTTTGAATACAAAAGTAGAAATAGTGAATAACTGCAGGCATAAATGGAAATCTATGTCAGCGAATTCCCCCTGAACAGACCACAGCAAGCAACCCGAGAACCACAGATAGCACGTGCAATGAAGTAATTGACCCACACGCACAAAAAATGAAATCAGGACCCGCACGCTATATAACACCGATAGCGCGCCCCTCAAAACATCCTGAAGAGAGTGAAAGCTTGAAACAAGCTTGTAGAGATATTTGTACTTCTACATTTTAATACCTCATTTTAACAGATGTTGCTCACCAGGTGATTGAGCTTTTTAAAAATCTCAAAGGGCACTTTGATAATATTTATGATAATTGCTCCTTGTGTCACTGTGGCCTGACGAAATCAAAATGGAGAAAATCAACTTTAGGCAATCTACTAAGAACATACTATTTTCCAAACCTACAATCCTACACTAAAAATTGATAGAACAGTCTGAGAAAGTCGTACGAAATATGAGATGGAAGGCGTTCTTCTTCCTTAATCCAAATGCAAAGAATGAAGACAAAAATACATATGGCTTTAAATTATGGCAATCTCCACCAGAAATAGACGAAATGAAACCTTTTGAAGATAAAATGAAAAGACAGATAGCCAACATTGAATTCAAGAAATCAAATAATAACTTCCAAACGTCATTAAAAATGAAATAAAACAAATTCAAAATGATGAAAAGATATTCGTGAAGGCCGACAAAAACCAGCAATTTTTACAAAATGGAACCACATGACTATTCCCAACTCCTCAACAAAAATATCCAGAAGACCTGCGAGAAAGCTGATAAAAAACATACATGACAACATCTGCAAAAAGGAAAAGAACTTGTACACCACATGGATTTAAGCGATAGGGTGGAAGTAACAGCAACAAAAGAACCCTTCATAACACTTCAAGATCATAAGCCTAACTTCCAAAACAACCCACATGCAGACTAATAAACCATCTAAATCTGAACTGGGCATAATAAGCAAGGAAATCCTGGAAAAGGTATAGGAAACGTAAAATCAAACACTGAACACAACCTTTGGAAAAACAGCTATGAAGTCATCCAATAGTTTAAGAACGTAACAAACAGAGAGAAACACAGTATTTATCACATTTGACAAAGTGGACTTCTACCCATCCATAGATGAAGAACTGCTCCCCAAAGCCTTGAAACTCACCAATAAACACACACAAACATAATAGAGTCAGAAATGGAAATCATTTTCCGCACCAAGAAAATTCTACTCCACAGCAGAAATGAAACTTGGATTAAAAAAAAAAAAAAAAAACAAAAAAACTCTACATTTGATGTGAACATGGGATAGTATGATGGTGCCGAAACATGTGAGCTAGTCGGACTATTCATGCCATCCAACATCCAGAAACAAGTTGGAAAACAAGTCGGTCTATACAGAGATGACGGTCTCGCCACACGAAACAATAACCCAAGAATCATTGAAAATAAGAAAAAAAGAACTGTGCAAAATTTTCCAAAACCACAATTTAAAAATCACAATAGAAGCAAACAAAAAGGTAGTGAACTACCTAGACATAACATTAGAACTCAACGACCACATGTACAAACCATATAAAAAAAAAAAACAACAACACACCCATCTACGTAAATATCAAAAACAACCACCTACCATCTATACTAAAAAACTGTACTCAATGGTGTAAACAAGAGACTATCCAACCAGTCATGCAACGAAAGAGTATTCAATAATGCAGCAGCAGAATACCAAAAAGCATTGCAAAAAAAAAGTGGTTACAATTACAAACTAGAATATAGCCCAGACAACAACATGAACAGAAACAAGAAAAACAGGAAAAGAAGATCATATGGTATGACCCCACCATATGATGGAAGACTAAAAACAAACACAGGAAAAGAATTCTTAAAATACTGAGATCATTCCCAAAAGAACACAAACTGTTCAAAATATTCAACAAAAACACCATCAAACTATCATACTCATGTATACCCAATCTCAAAAACAACTGATTCATCCAACAAAATGAAATGCAACACAGCAAAGAAGGGTGATGAAAGGATATCTTGCAATTGCACTAAAAAAAGAACAGTGCCCCCTAAGCAACAAATGCCTTTACAATAGTATTGTATACCAAGCTACTGTAACATCAGAAAATGAAAAAGAAACATATATATGGATTACTGAAAACAACTTTAAAACTAGATACGCAAACCACAAACAGTCATCAACAAAGAAAAATGCAAAACCAAATGGAACTGAGTAAATACATTTGGAGACTTAAAAAAATTAAAAACAAACAAACAAAAAAAACAAACAAAACCCCTACAGCATATCATGGAAAATCATAAAAAGAGCAGCACCGTACAACATATATTTTTCATAAAAAGCGCAACACTGTACAACAATATTTTTAAAAAATGCAACTTATGTTCCACAGAAAAATGGTTAATACAATGTAAACCCTATTTAACAACTTTGAATACAAAAGTAGAAATAGTGAATAACTGCAGGCATAAATGGAAATCTATGTCAGCGAATTCCCCCTGAACAGACCACAGCAAGCAACCCGAGAACCACAGATAGCACGTGCAATAAATGTAATTGACACACACGCATAAAAATGAAATCAGGACCCGCACGCTATATAACACCGATAGTGCGCCCCCCAAAAAAAAACATCCTGAAGAGAGCGAAATCTTGAAACAAGCTTGTAGAGATATTTTTACTACTGCATTTTAATACCTCATTTTAACAGATGTTGCTCCCCAGGTGGTTGAGCTTTTCTAAAATCTCGAAGGGCACTTTGATACTATATATATATATATATATATATGTGTGTGTGTGTGTGTGTGTGTGTGTGTGTGAGAGAGAGAGAGAGAGAGAGAGAGAGAGAGAGAGAGAGAGAGAGAGATTATGCTGAACGATTTACTAATGGGGGTAAAAACAAGAACATGCTAACAATGTTGGCAAAATTTAAAAGAAAAAGTGGGGTGGTGGTGGTGGTGGTGATGATGAAGGAACGGGGATGAAAAGAAACGTACGAAAAATCCGGGAAGCTTAAATATCAAACCTTCAACAGCAGCATATGGGAACCATAATAATCCATCTTCAAGACAGAACCATTCATATTGCCTGCTCTGATGCTTTTCGTCTGCTGGATCGCACTCATCTTGACTGCATTGTGCGTGTCCTGATACTATACAACACATGCTAAACAATCCCAAAAGAGTCGTCAAGTGTACAGTCTACAATGGCAGTCCTTAGAACTACAAATGTGCAAGCCTCTTGTGTGTGTGTGTGTGTGTGTGTGTGTGTGTGTGTGTGTGTGTGTGTGTGTGTATGCGTGTGCGTGTGCGTACGTGCGTGCGTGCGTGCATGGATGCGCGTGTGTGTGTGTGTGTGTGTGTGTGTGTGTGTGTGTGTGTGTGTTCGTGATTGTGCGTGCTTGCGTGCGTACGTGCATGCGTATATGTGTGCGTGAGTTCGTGTCCAGATGAACACTCACATACACGTTTCCTATCAAATGGAGACCACGGTTGAAAAAGTATCCCTCAAAATCATTCAGTTTGTAATCTTGTGATGTTCTGCTTTTTTTTTTTTAAATCAAACATAACCGCAACATCATACTTGAGATTCAGTGTTCGCATATTAAGTCTTCATTGCAAAGTAAGGTAACGTTTCAAATTTCGTCAAATGCGTCGTATGTCACACGAACATAACTCTTGTTCATCTACAAGAGAATTGTAATCAAATTGTTTTTAGAGGGGTGGGACTTACACAGATATATATACTAGTCACATAAAGTTAAGCACAGGCCTTTGCACACAGGGGGTTGATTCATCCCTTCAAAAAACATTGTTTTTTTTTGTTATGCGGCAACCAATGATGGAATCTCACACAGCAGTGTGTAATCCAGCCTGTGTCAACTGGTAGTGCGCACGGGGGTCTTGGTGACCTCGTTACCGCGCGGGATAAAAAGTGCAAACTTGCGTTAACCGTGCCTGTTTTGCATCAAGCTTGCTGGCGACACAAGATGTGTAAAATGAAAAATTCTTTTTTCCTGTGCAAGAGCAGTCTCTCAAGTGAGTTTTATGCCCCTCTTTTGGCTGTTTAAGCGCGGGGTTGGTTACTGTCAGCCCTTTTCTCACCATGCCACCACGAAGAAAAACTTAGCACCTTTGACAAAACCAGGGCGATTGCGTGGATACAAGATGGCATTGCAAAGGCTGAAGTGGCGCGACGACTTGGTGTGCATCATTCAGTTATTGTTAGACTGAATCAGCGTTTTAGGGCGACCAACAGCGTTGAAGAGAGGCCACGGTCAGGTCGGCCTAGGCAGACTACTCCAGAGAAGATCGTTTCATCGAGAGGCAGGCCCTATTGCAGTGGGGGATACCACTTCCACCAGCATCCAAAGGCAGCTTCGTATGGCAAATAACACCATCCTCAGCCGTCAAGCCATACGAAACCGTCTTCACCACTTCGGCCTCAGATCACGTCGCCCAGCTGTTCGACCACGACTGCTAGCAGCCCATAGGCTGGCTCGCCGAGCTTTCTGCCATCGTCATGTGAGATGGAACCAACAACAGTGGTCCCAGGTCCTCTTTTCAGATGAGTCGCGGTTTAGTCTTGAACACAATGACGGCCGAACTAGAGTTTGGAGGCGTGTTGGTGAACGTTACATTGATGCAGCTGTTCGCCAGACCAGGGCCTTTGGGGGGAGGATCTGTTATGGTATGGGGTGCCTTCAGCCTCCACCACAAGACACCACTCTACCATATTGATGGAAACCTCACAGGCATCCGCTATCGGGATGAAATCCTGGCCTTTCGTTGTTCCGACCATGCAACGGATAGGACCCATGGCAGTCTTCCAAGACGACAATGCTCGGCCACATAGGGCCCGGGTGGCCCGAAAACTTCATTGTGCAGGCCGGCATCAACAGGATGATCTTCCCGGCGTATAGTCCCGACCTCAATCCCATCGAGCATATGTGGGATGAGTTGGGGAGACGTGTGAAGGAGAACCATCCACCTCCCAGAGACCGCCAGGATCTCTTCCAAATGCTGCAACTGGAATGGCAGAGAATCCTCAGAGGGTCATCAGAACACTGGTCAACTCGATGAGGAGTCGCTGCGTGGAATGTCTCGCCAATGGCGGTGGCCACACCCACTATTGAAATGATTTTGTGAACTGAACAGATTTTGCGAACTTTGATTTCGACCCATCCTCTGTTTAATTGTCTGTAAATCAACAACCGTTCATTCGATCCCAATGAAATTCAATGTACGTTGGAACAAGATAATGAATTAAATCTGTTCCCAATTTCAAAATCGTGGCTTTTATATTTTGGAAATTATGCGGGTACATGTAAACTGTGTTTAACTTTATGTGACTAGTATACAATCTTCCTAAGCTCCAGTTGCATTTCCAATGATCTGTGAAACGACCGTGCTATTACAAGTAACGTCAACCAGTCACTGGATTTGCTAGGGAAAAAAAAAAAGAAATTATTGATGACTATCAGCCACTCAGATCCCCGTTCATGATCGGAGATTATATCATTTACCCAAGATTGAAAAAAAAAAATCTTATGAAGAAAGTGGTTTCTTCACAAATTTGAATCGTCTTTTCAGAAAGTTTATGAAATAGTGATAAAGTCAAATTTTCAATTACAGTTCGAAAAATGATACTCTGCTACAAAAGCAATAGTTCTCCAAAGGGAAGAAAACAGTACACAAGATCACAATTCCACTCTTCAAATTTTCGGCCACGTGGCCGAAAATTTGAAGAGTGGAATTGTGATTTTGGATAGTAGTTTTTCCCTCATCCCATTGACATTAAAAAAAAAACCAAAAAACAAAAAAAAAAAAACCTGAATCGATGGGCTGGCCAGTACTCCATGTGTTCATATTTTCGTTTTCTTTGTTTTGTTTTTTTTGCTATTCAGGTCCTTGTCCTTGGTCCACGCACTAGAGAACCTGGCCTCTAACCACACCTCCTGTAGAGTTCTTATGGTTGGATTCATTGACAGGCCAAGAGGTCCTCTCACTTTCAGATCCCAGGGAGTATGCTATATGACTATGCTTGCCATAACCAGGGTTCCTTTTAACTCAGAAAAGAACATTTTTGGGTCTGCTCACATTTTTTTCTGATGCATGTGCAGAATTCAGCCCATGTGTTACACGCTAAGGCGATGACTTCCTCAATACAAGGTAAGTGAAGTAGCCTAGCTTGTAAGCGTTCGTTGTAGATCCCGTGGTAGGTGTTCGGCTAGCAGACGACAAAATACACCAGGCGGTATTGATAGATGATAATGAATACTTGTATAGCGCCTATTCTCGGCTAGACGCCAAGCTCTAAGCGCTTTACAATCAACACTCGTTTACACAACGGGCTGCCTACCTGGGTAGTGCCGACTGAAGAGCTGCTAGCTGGCGCTTCATTCAGTCGTTTCCCGTGTCATCCAGTCAGTATCGTTCAATATCGATCACTCATTTTCCTTACTTCCTTCATTCTTTCCAGTTCTCACTCAGGGTGCATGCTATGTGTAACGTGTCATCCATACCAACGGCCAAACTGGCCTACGCTTCCGAATGTTGGTGATGGGATTTTACGTGTGTGCAAGAAACGAAGAGGATCCTTTTATTTACACACGTTGAAGAATATAGGAACAAAAACAATCCACTGACCTTCAGGTTCAATGTGTCGCACAGGAACTCAATCGTACATGCAGCAGCGATTATTCTACTAATGGCAGCTTCTCGTCGACTAGACTCAAACTCCATAAAGATTCGAACGCTTCTATTCTCGACAATGACTAGAACTCTTCAACAAATCTCTCTCTCTCTCTCTCTCTCTCTCTCTCTCTCTCTCTCTCTCTCTCTCTCTCTCTCTTTCTCTCTCCCCCCCCCCCCCCCCCCTAGTCGCACAGCATTCATTCTTTTAAATGCTATATGAAGAATATACTCAAACATACTCGATTATTCTTTTCTAGAACGTTCTGCATATCAGTGAACTTAAGGTAACACACGTCAGCAGTATTTTCATTACAAACGTTCAAATTTTCGGTTTTTTGTATTTGATTCTGCACCTTTTAACACTGGTTTATCTCATGATCTCATTCAATAGCCTATAAAATGATCAGAAAAATGAAAAAAAAAAATGCAATGAGGGAGGGACAAGACCCAAGGTAAAAATGTTCTTGTCCTTCTTCATTTTCTCAAAACCCGCATTTCACAGCATATACACACTGACATTCATGTGAGGTTTGTTCATTTATGTGGAGTAGTAGACTGTTCCCCTTTGGCATGCTGCTTTTAGGTGCTTTTATCTCTTATTTTCTAAAGAAGGATTTTTATTTTTCTTTGATTTTGTTGCATCTATGCTGATATTTGTAAATTATACCGTTAAAAAAAAGTTCACTTTTAGGATTTTTTTCTAAAAAATAAAAGTTGGCCTGTATGATAAAAACCTCTCTTGCAAACAAAGATAATATGAATATCTACATAACAAAACAAACACCAAAAGTCTATATCCAATACTTATCACACAAACTCAATAACACGTTTTTTTGTTTGGTGGCCATATTGGATGGTTTCCATGGCAACGGTGGGTAAAACGGACCTAAAAAATGTTTCTTTTCAATCTATGGATAATTTCATTCAAAGTAACAGTAAAGAAATTAAAATGATTTTGAAAAGAAAATTTGACTTGGTGCACTACCATTTCTCACCTTAACCAACGAAACTGTGACGAGCGTATGTAAATGTATGTCGGTCAGCTTCTACAACGTTCTCGAACCTTCGGTAATGCACTAGCAACTTACGGACACCTGGTGAACATTCAAACATAATCTCGAATCTTCCACTCGCATTATCAATCGACGCAAAATCAAAACTTGACAATTAGGATACGTTCACTTTCCAATGTTTTAAATAAATTAACAATAGCACTACACTTACCGAAAATACAAAGATCTAAAAGCAATAAATAAAAAGGAGGCTTGCAACTCGTCATTATTGCTATGACGTCTTTCAAGAAAATTTCTCCTCTCTTGTCTCTCTTTTAAATTGTAACACCCTGATCTTAACATGGATCACATCATTTGACAGTACGATTATTTGCATGTCTGTCTGTCTGTCAACCTATCCATCTCTATCTATCTGTCTGTCTGTCTATCTAT
>JADBJO010005943.1:22500-30000 GCA_016801955.1 Conus betulinus | reverse complement strand
TGTGTGTGTGTGTTTTCAGCTAGAGAGATGCGATAAATACCACTTGCGACAGTGCAAATATACAGCACTGTTGATTGCATACCATACTATGTTGACATGGGATCTTCAAATGGAAAACAAGTCTATGCCTCACCTTTTGTAGTTTTTACACGGCTCACGATAGCGTGCTTCTTTTCAATATATAAATACACAGGAAAATCTCTCTCTGAAAGCTACTGATATTTACATTACTACTACTACTACTACTACTACTACTACTACTACTACTGCTACTGCTGCTGCTGCTGCTGTTCCTGCTGCTGCTACAAGTATTACTTCTGCTCCTACTACTACTACTACTACAAAATCTACCACTACTACCACTATTACTGCTTCTGCATTTTCCACTACTACTGACGCCACTGCTGCTGCTGCTACTACTGTTACAACTGTTACCATTGCTACCGCTTACATTACTATTAATTTTGCGTGAGGATATCTTTGGTACATAATATCCATTAAACTGTGCGCACACGATCCTTTTTTTAATAGAACACACACACACACACACACACACACACACACACACACACACACACACTGCCTCTCTCTCTCTCTCACTACTACTACTACTACTACTACTACTACTACTACTACTACTACTACTACCCCCTCCTGGAGAGAGAGAGGTGAAAGGTAGAAGTCGCATTATTCATGCTCCCCTCAAAACTGTGATATTATCCAGCTTGCAAATGACATGCATTGTACTTTTTTGCAAGAAGTTGTGTCAAGGTACTGTGTATTGGTTGTCCCTATTTCGAGTCAATCGCGTTGCTGTGTTTAATGCATTACGAAGAAGAAAAAAAAACAAATCCAAACAGTTCATATGTTATATCCCTGATCAAGCGGTGTTGAGCACGTGCATCAGGGAGAGGAAAGTGTTGGCCTGCTGTGACCCTGACTGTGACTGTGACCGTGGCTATATGTATGAATAATGTTCTGTGAAACAATGTACCGTGCCTAAAATCCCATGAGTGTGACACTGCTGACCCATGTGAGTTTGTTTGGAATGATCCCGTGTTTTCTACCTGTCTAATGTCAGAACAAGTGCCCTTCAATGACAGCCTACAGGCACATGCAATCGATGACTTTGTGATTAAGAAACACACACACACACACACACACACACACACACACACACACACACACACACACACCCTTCACACTGCTGATGTGACACAAAAACAGTTTTGTTTGTTGTTGTTGTTGTTGTTGTTGTTCTTCTTCTTCTTCTTCTTCTTCTTGTTTTTGTTTTGTGCGCAGAACAAGAACTGTGTATTTTGCGGTATGCTCTTCTGTACCATTTTTCTCTCTATCACTGACAAATCCATCAGATTTCAAACAACTAATGATGATGAAAATGATGACTCTTCCTCTCCTTTACAGTGCATCGCTGACTTTCCAGGTAAATAGCAAAAACCACCATACGTCTCTTCTGCAAACGAACAAAGAGAATTATCATCACCCTGAATTTCAAGACCACTCAAAACACGGGCACTCTCGTCTGTCAAGTAAGAGAATGATCTCTTTGGGATGTCGAGGAGTGCGAGAGATTGAAGCATTTTGATAGTTTGTTTTTGCTCGACAAGGACATTGACAGATTAAATTTGTATCTTCTACAACTATTTCTTACTTTTGTTCACCTCCTTGGCCCTGTCTCCCTGACTGCCCCTACAATGGACCCTGTCTCCTGACTGCCTCTACAATGGACCCCATGTCCCTGACTGCCTCTACAGTGGGCCCCATCTCCCTGACTGCCTCTACAATGGACTCCATCTCCCTGACTGCCTCTACAGTGGACCCCATCTCCCTGACTGCCTCTACAGTGGACCCCATCTCCCTGACTGCCTCTACAATGGACCCCATCTCCCTGACTGCCTCTACAATGTCTTCCTGACTGCCTGTACAGTGGACCACAACTCCCTGACTGCCTCTACAATGGACTCCATCTCCCTGAATGCCTCTACAATGGACCCCATCTCCCTGACTGCCTCTACAATGGATTCCATCTCCCTGAATGCCTCTACAATGGACCCTGTCTCCCTGACTGCCTCTACAATGGACTCTGTCTCCCTGACGGCCTCTACAGTGGACCCCGTCTCACTGACTGCCTCTACAGTGGACCCCATCTCCCTGACTGCCTCTGCAATGGACCCTGACTGTGCACCAACATAAGTGACAGATTCCCAGGATATAGCTGGAGTCCCTGTGGAGACTCAGCAGTAGTCACAGAACAGGGAACTTCATCCCCTGCTTCAAGAGCGCCACCACTCACTTCCCTCAGTGATGATCCCTTGACACTGTCCAGTCAAACCACACCCCAACAAGTTGTTCTGCATCCACCCAGCCCCGTCAATGCATTTGCCTTACTTTGTTCCTCTGAGACAAAACTGAAGTTAAAAATAACTCCTCTAGGAACAAGATCAAAACGACTTCGAAGACGAACACTCTGTATCACGCAAAAGCTACATAAAACTTTGCGTTCTCCTATCTACTCATACAGACTACCGTTCCAACAGCTCAAAGAAGACATGGAGGATCTAAATGTAACCCAACGAGATATGGAAATCTAATTTCTATCATTGATTGAGGACACGAAAATGGCGACAAAAACGAACTGAAAACATAATAAAGATAGACAGGGATTCTGTTGACTCAAGGATAAAGGATCTTGAAATCAGAATATCTCAATTAAGAGAATCAATAGACCTTTTGAAAAACGCAACCCAATCTCTAAAATCTCAGTTTGGCAACTTCCACTCTGAAATGAAGAACCTGAAATCCACAAAGTCAACCGTTGACGCCAGCACACAAGTCAGCAATGAAGAAACAGGTTTACAAGATACAGGCAATCCACCACAACATCATAATCTCGCCATCACTTAAAATAGTTCCCCAGACATGACCATATAAATCAAGAACTGTGTTCCGCCAGTCCTGTCGTCACGCTGCCAGAGGAGCACTCATCCGTCCATTGCAGCGACAAACAGTCTGTGGAATGTCGACAGCCCTCTTCACATGTTGACAAGGCCTCGACAGTGAAAGTTCACCCAGCTGATAAAAGTCACCAAACTCACCAAACCTAACTGCCCCAATGACATACACTAGGATCCAGCAAAAATCCCTCCCAAACCTGACAGTGGTGACAATAACCTTTCTTCTGCTCAACTCACCATAGACTACTCCATTCCTGTCAGTAGTGTGTTTGCTCCATTGTCCAACTGTGAACTATGTGACAATACACCCAGTGACACTTGCGATCAACAACACCAACATCCTAAAGGTGACAAGGAGAATTCCCCATCTTCCGGGAAAACCAACCCTAGACTCTCTCCTTGTGACATTTAAAACTCTACTTCAGCTAACGATCGAACTTCTGCTCTCATTACTGGTGACTCCGCCCTAAAAGATCTTGATCCCAAAAGGCTGGGTTTGCGCTCGCACAACATGTTTAATGTTTGTGTCCCAGGTATGTCTACACACGATTTAGAGTGATGGCTTCATAGTCAACCAGCTAACAACAAAGGCAAGGCCCTCATCATCCATGTTTAGATAAATGACTGCCCCTCAGAACAGGTCACTAGTCGATGGTGGATACAGTTAATTAGTCTATGTCATCAAATTTTTCCTTCATCTAAGATAGCATTTAGCTCACTAATCCCTGCAAAAGGCAGGCACAATGTACATAACTGTGGTTTTCCTACAAACCGGAATTTGAAGGTAGCATGCTTTGAATTTAAAACCACTTTTAAAGACAACATGGATGCCTTCATTGCAGCTTCTGGCGCTCCTAAAATATCCATGTACCAAGACAATATCCAACTCATTTACAAGGGGACAGCTCAGTTAGCCTCAGAATTCAAGCGAACTGTCCTAGACCACCGCGCAGACACTACCAGACATAGCAGGATCAGCGAAATGCTTGGCAGGAAGCAAGTAGTGTCTCACCGGAATTTCAGTCCACTGCCAGCAATGTCAGACTTAACAATGATTTCCACTCTGACACGCCTGGTGGCCGACAGTTGTTCTCCTCTGCACACCGTATTTCTAATATCTCCCAATCTGTCAATAGCATTCCTGCTACCCAGCATGATTACCCACTTAGTTATTCCTCAAGAGCTACCCCAAGTACATATCCCTGACTCCCGACAGTCATACAATCCTGATACGTCAATGGGTAGTGTTTCTCATTGTGATTCTTACTCACGGCTCCGAGACCGGTCAAATACAGAGGGCCCAAACCAGTTCTCTAGGTATGGTCATGTGCGTCGTTATTAACCCCAGCACCCCCAAGATCTTAATTGTAATAATAATATGGTCATGTGCTTCGTTATTACCCCCAACACCACCAAGATCTTAATTGTAATAATAACCATGTCACAGACCCATGCCGTATCCCCCTTACATTCCATGCAGCATTTCCTTTCATGGAAACACACAGGATACCCAGGCCCCGTGTCAACACTGCCATGGGGTCAAGGTCCCCCCTCCCTCCCCCACCCCATGGTTAGTACCCAGACGTCCTTCCTGTTCCCCATCATCCGAACTCATTACCTGTTACCCAACCTTTGTATCCGACTCGTGATATGAACCACCATTTGCACTGTTTAAGCATGATGACCTCCCATGTCTTAAATAGTCTAACTAATCAAAAACTACCAACGATGGCGAATCATCATGTGTGTGTGTGTGTGTGTGTGTGTGTGTGTGTGTGTGTGTGTGTGTGTGTGTGTGTGTGTGTTGGGGGGGGGGGGGGCGTGCATGCGTGTGTATTTTTCACCTTCTTTCAGCAATTTTATCTCACATGCGTGTACGTGAGCACGCGCGCGCGCGCGCGCCCGTGTGTGTGTGTGTGTGTGTGTGTGTGTGTGTGTGTGTGTGTGTGTGCGTGCGTGCGTGCGTGCGTGCGTGCGTGCGTGCGTGCGTGCGTGCGTGCTTGCGTGTATGTGTGTGTGTGTGTGTGTGTGTGTGAGAGAGAGAGAGAGAGAGAGAGAGAGAGAGAGAGAGAGAGAGAGAGAGAGAGAGAGAGAGAGAGAGTATTTTGATTTGGGTGGTTGGTTTTCTTGATCTATGTGTGAATTACATTGAATTATTGGTCATTTATATTGAAGTTCGAAGTGAAATCTAGAATCTCATTTTTGATAATACTTTTGTGAACCACAGTCCCTCCGTTGTGTGGATTCCCTCGTCTCACGTATTGAGTCTTTTCGATTTCCATGATTTATCTTCATTGAGTTGTGTTTCTACTATATTCAATTACCATCCCTGAAATTGTAGTATATGTGCAAGTCATTTTGTATTTGAGGGCACCGTATATTTTTGCTCGCTTCAGTCTGCTAAAATGCCCATTGTAATCACTTGGCCTTCCAAGGATGGTCTTGGAATAGGATTTATAAATATAAATCATGTACTTAACAAAGGGAAAGGGTTATCATCTATTCTTTATATTTCTGGGAAAGCAGTTTCATTTCTTTTGCTGTACTGAGCCTAGATTAACTAAATATATAACCGATGAAGATGTATCAATACCAGGTTACAGACATATTCGACTTGACTCAATACTCTCAATGAAAACAGGTTTGATGCTTATTCATGACAGTCTCTTCTGTGCCCACGGATGGATTCATTTGGACGTTATCGGATTGAGTGCATTTGGGTCGAAGTTAAAATTAAGAAAAGTGAGACCGTGTTTATTGGATTTTATACAGGAACCCATTTGAGCGCATTGGCTGGTACGCCAAATGTAAGTTAATGATGGAAGCTGCTTCACTGGTCGGAAACAAAATCATTCTTTTTGGTGATCTTAACATAGACCTTCTTAATATTATTAATCGATGGAATCTAACATATGATGATGTAGTCCTATTACTTGATACACCGACACGAATTACCCCAACATCCAAAACACTGACCATGCTTATGCCAGCAAAAAAAGACAACGTCATAGAAATATGTTCTCCACATTGTGGATGTAGTGACCACTCACCTGTATGTGTAACTTGGTTTAAAACAGGCACAAAAAATCCTAGACCTGGACATAAAGTTATCACATACAGATTATTTCCCAGTTTTGACAAGAATTACTTCCAATATGATTTAGCTCAATCAGCACTATCTAATGTTTATTATTATACTGATCCTGATCAAGCTTCTGTATCTGGCATAAAACATTTATAGACACTACGATAAGCAAATTGCGAAATGGTTTACTTTAGTGTGGATAACAGGCTACCAAGATCATTTTGCAAATATATGTGCTGTTCATTTCGATTCTTATCTTTATAAGGAAGGGTAGTGTCATCAGGAAAGACTTCACAAGAGCTTTTCAAGTGAAAAGGGCGATTATTGGTGTAAAAAGATAATAGAGCAGGATCCAGTGTGGCTCCCTGGGAAACACCCCGTTCAACAGGCATGAGAAATGTTGATAAATAGTCTTCAGACACAACTTGTCTTCTGTTCATGAAAGGATGATATGACGCTTACAGAATGCGGAGTTACGCCATACATAAGTAGCTTCTTACCTGTCCAGAGTCACATGCATTTTGCAATATCGTCAATATGGCGGTAAGTAGTGTACTTTCAGACAAAGGGGATAGGAACAAGCAAAAGAGCACCAATGACTTTTTATGTACGATAACTCTGAAGTCTCTATACAACTTTTCAGATAGGGAAACAGAGACAGAACAAACCCATCCCCATGTGGATGCAGTTAGAACTTGGACCAGTATGAATGTTCTGGCTCAAGACAGTACTGCAGGCAGACCTAACACTAGTACTAAAATACAGAACGCGTCCATGAGAATTTCTGATTTGGCTGCGTGCTTCAAACATCCAGCCATAAAAGAACTCGCTGTTGAAGGTGCAACAGGCTATCTCCATGCTGAAGCTTCACCCGAAGTACACGGACATGAGTGTGAATTCAAACTCTCTGTACAATCTTTCCAAGTTGTGCGTTTTCAAATAACCAAATGCAAAGGAGATGTCGCATTTCAATTCACAGAATATCTCAGTGTCATACGTAACAAATGTGAGTTTATATCGTGCCACCATTTGATGCAAAGGACCAGTGTTCAATATAGCATGACAGACGTTGTCCTTGTCAAAGTACGTGTTTCGGAACCAGGCGCTTCTTGGCAAATAACGTCATTGTCACTGATGTTTTCTGCCGTTAACCGGTCTGAGAGGTGGCCTGCTGAACTGCAACTCATTTATCGATCTCCGTCTGCTGGTAAGTAGATTGATTTGCTTCCTCTCTCTCTCTCTCTCTCTCTCTCTCTCTCTCTCTCTCTCTCTCTCTCTCTCACACACACACACACACACACACACACACACACACACACACACACACACACACACACACGCACGCATGCACGCACGCATGCACGCACACACACACACACACACACACACACACACACACACACACACACACACACACACACACACCATCAAACACACACA
>JADBJO010005943.1:10000-17500 GCA_016801955.1 Conus betulinus | reverse complement strand
TATCTATCTATCTATCTATCTATCTATCTATCTATCTATCTATCCATCTATCTATCTATCTATCTATCTATCTATCTATCTATTGACTGATTCGTTTTACTTAATATTCTGAATAGCTATCCACCTATCTATCTATCTATCTATCTATCTATCTATCTATCTATCTATCTCTGTATCTATACAGGAGAGAGGGAGAATGAAGAGTGAGAGAGAGAGAGAGAGAGAGAGAGAGAGAGAGAGTATGTGTGTGTGTGTGTGTGTGTGTGTGTGTGTGTGTGTGTGTGTGTGTGTGTGTGTGTGTGTGTGTGTGTGTGTGTGTGTGTGTGTGTGTGTGTGTGTGTGTGTGTGTGTGTGTGTGTGTGTGTGTGTGTGTGTGTGTGATTTTTTTTCCTTCTTTTTGTTTTGATATTTATTCTTCCTCGCCTCTTCCTTTTCCCCCTTCCTTATTTCTTTATATATACTCATGTGTATGTATACCTCATTGTGTAAGTTCATCTGCATCCAGTTATCCATCTCCCCCCCCCCCCCCCCCCCCCCAACACCATCTCCATCCCTCTGAAAAGGGAAAAAAAAAAAGAAGAACGCCTACTTATCATTTTCGTTTTCAAACATTTTCAGTCTATATGGTAACTTTTCTAGTCGTTCGTACAGATGGCTTTGCAATCTCACTACCCACCCACCCCCCCCCCCCCCCACTCCCCCGCACCGCAAGCTACCCCCTCACTTTCCCCACCTCTTTTGGCTCTCTTTTTCTATACTTGCATGTATGTGTGCTTCTGCGCACGTTCAGGCTTGCACACATATGAATTGTGTATATATTTGTTTGTTCATTCATTTAGTAGTTCGAAGTGAGGTGACTGCATGCAGAAATTTAAACAAATTCGAGAAGAAAATTAAAGTAAATCCTCTAGATTATAGGGACAAGAAACTACAAGACAAAACACGACGCGTTTCGACATCTCATGTCTTCTTCAGGCAAGATAAGCAATATCTAGGACAATCAAAACGAAGAACAAGCAATCACTTCTCTTTTCGAGTTTGGCGCAAGATGGGCGTGTTTTCAACTCCCATCTTGTGGTGAAGTCGAGAATATCAACGCCCATTATCTGCCAAATTTGTGAAGATAAATGAATGCTTGTTTCTCGTTTTCATTGTCCTGGATATTGTGTATCTTGCCAGAAGAAGACCAAAGAGGTCGAAACGAGTCGTGTTTTGTCCTCTTATTTTTTTTTCTGTTGAGTGGTAGATATCCTTTGACTTCCATATAAAATTCATTCATGTATTATTGAATCTTTTATTCCTTTCTTTACCTATTTATTCTTTTATCCATTCATTTAGCTGTTTATTTAGTTGTTTAGTTATCTTTCTATCTATGTATTTGTTTGTTTGTTTCTTCGTTTTGCTCTGTATTAACTATTCAATATTGTTCTTGTCAGTTCATCTAATATATTTTTTCTCACATTTTCATGTATTTCAGCGTCAGTGAGAGTTTTCAGCGCGTCTTAGCATAACTGTATGTGTTTCTCATATTTTGTTATGGATGGCATGTGTTGCGTGTTTTGCTGTCTAAGTTTCACCTGAAGAAGTTTGGATTAGTGTACGACATTTTCTCTTCTCTACGCACACCCACACCACACGAACATAGATAGCCAGGCAACAAGTTAAGTTCTACTTTTCTTTTCACTGCCTGAACCATCAGGTCAAAACAAGTACATAACACAAAATTAGCATGAACAGGCACAGCATAAAGTAACAAAAGCAGATCAACAACATACTCTCGCTACCACCAAAGGGGGCACAACGACACTAGATACTAAGTTGTCACATCAAACATAGCTGGCACCTATAGCAGTGTTACCACAAACAGTCTGGCCTTAGTCACACAGTTCTCATACAGGTCAGAAGCCGACACGACGGAAAACGAAGCCGCTCACGGAGGTAGTCCGTGGAGTCCTTCCAGGAAATTCCGCACAACAGAAGAACACCAGACGTCGTCCCGACGAACTCTGAAGCCCCTTGACTCACCATCTCGTTCCTGACCACACGGACAGCCTCTCCATACCCACCACGGGTAGAGACGGCGGCTGGGCTCATGCTGCACCCCACGCCCAGTTGGCGGTTTACACACGATGTCTGCTGACCCTCGGTCAGCCTCTCCATACCCCACGGGTTAGAGACAGTGGCTGGGCTCATGCTGCACCCCACGCCTAGATGGCATCAGTTCCAGGTCGGACACGGGGCTCCACCGACACCTGGGGAACTGACACCCAGCGAGGACCTGCCTGCAGTCTCCCTTTGGCTGTCTGTGTAAGTTGCTCGGCCGGTAGCTCTGCAGAGACTCAAGGAAAAATATTCGCTCACCTGGCTTACTCAAAACGCAGGTGAGTAGCTGTCACGTAAACAGGTCAGCCGGTTTTACAGGTTTACCTGTTCTGGTCAAACGTGTCCCTGAATTTTGGGACCAGACGAAATACGGGAGCATCACGTATCCATTATATTCTTTTCACACCTTTTCTTTTGCACAACCTTTATGTTTGTTGCACAGCAACTTCAGACTTGTTATCACAAAGGAAATTGACTTCCGCATATTGACCACACAATTGTGGTTGTGTTTCCTTCATGCAGGGACATGGGGGGGGGGGGGGGGGGGGGGGGGGGGGGGGGCTTATAAGGACAATACTGGTAAACCAATCACTGAGTAAAGAAGTACCAGGAAAAACAAGCAAATTCATCCATGAAGTTACAGAAGAAACAGAAGCAGCTGCAGACAAAGAAATACGAAAAGACATTATGAGATTGCCAGAGCACTATCTGACGAGGACAGTTCTTCACAGCCATTGAAAAACAGACGACCAAGGCATCGCCAACGAGACTAAAAAAGAGCAGAATGGGCCAGTATCTTAGATAGGCCCTACTCACCTATGCCTCCAGACATATCGCAACAGCCTAGCATTTATACAGCAATACCAGCTAATGTTGAAGTCACCAAAGCCATCCGTTTGCTCTAAACAGGCAAAGCAGCAGGCCCAAATAGCATATCACCTGAAGCACTACAGATCAGCATTGATTAACTGAGATGCTGCAGCCACTCATACAGAAATTCTGGGAAAAAAGAAAAAGAGCCAAATCAATGGAAAAAGTGGCACCTAGTAAAACTACCACAAAAACATAATCTTTCCCGCTGCAGTGATTGGCGTGGAGTCCTGCGCGCCCTTGTCAGTTCTGCTCTTTGCACAGTGTTCGTGGACTTCAAGAAGGCATTTGACAGAGTTGACAAGGAAGTCATCTGGAAGCTTATGCACTACAATGGCTTGCCACCAAAATTAACACTACCGTCCAGCAACTGTATGCAAGTACACTGGCAATATATGCGCAGCGGGAAACTGTCTGGTTCATTCAAGTTGCAGACAGGTGTAAGACAGGGCTGCCTCTTACTACCAGTCATTATCGTGTTGGTAGCAGAATGGATTATAAATTTAAAAAAACAAAACAACTCAAAGATGGTGAAAACACAGACATTCAGTCAACATTTACTAAACAGCTGGAAGACTGGACTTCGCTGATGATGTTAGTCTCCTCTCTCACAGACACCAGTATGTTCAAGAAAAATCGTCCTGCCCGGCTGAGGAAGCAAAGAAAAGGGACCTGATTTTTTTTTTTTTTTTACATCGGGAAGGCTGATATCATGTAGACACATAGGAAACAGTAAGAATCCGTTCAGATGAAGACAAGAACATAGAGGAGCATCAAAGAAAAATGTATCTACCTGGCAGTGTCATCAGCAAAGATGGCAGAGCAAGTGAAAACATCAGTAGCCATATCAACCGGTCAAAGTGTGCTGTTTACATCATTCATTCATCCATTCATTTATTTATTTATTCATTCATTCATTCGTATGCCGTTGTGGCCTTTTCTTTGGCAGATTGGTTTTGGAGGAAGATGCTACACCTACAATCTAAAAAAACATGGTGGAATTTCCCAAGTGGATGCTGAGAAAGAGTGCCAACAAAACGGAGCGTCTCTAGTCAGTCTGGAGACCGCCCAGGAGGTGGAGGCCTCCATGGATTTCTTTGTACATATTGCCAAATTTACATACATATGGGTTGGTATAACAGTGGATGCGCATCACAAAGTGAAATCACTTCTGAACACTATGTGAGAACCCTCTCTTGGATTATTCTGAATTAAGAATAAAATGTGACTTGTAACAATAATTCGTGCCTCTTGAGAACAACCAAATGGTTTTAACAAGAAGTGACAGTATGTGATGGTTTGGTAGATTTGTTTTTTGTAGCAGTGCAAGGTGGAGAGAGAGAGAGAGAGAGAGAGAGAGAGAGAGAGAGAGAGAGAGAGAGAGAGAGAGAGAGACAGAGAGACACAGACAGACAGACAGACAGACAGACAGAGACGGGAAGAGAGGATTCAGAGTCTTTATTATTAAGGTTAATTTTGTTTGAGTCCCATTTGATATGTTCCTTTGTTGTCTGTGTTATTACCCAGTTTTGCTGTCTCCCACTTTTGGCAGCTCTGTGTACTTTATTGCAAACAATGCATGAGAAAGTCCTGTGCAAAAATCTGAATGAATGGCATCACATTCTTATTCAACAGGGACAATAGATTCTATGTAACTTTCGGAATGCTGCCTCTATCACGAGTCTTTTTGCTCGTAAAACCACACCTTCCAATCACAGGAGAGTCTGGCATTCACTTCAGAGGGTGTGTGCAGTCTAAAGCTATCTCCTGAGACAGTTCTAGCCTGGTGGTAATGAAGTGTGACAATTCTTGTCATACATGTCTGACAGCATTCCATTCCTCCTTTGCAGTTACAGGTTGGTCTGTGTTGACATCTTTAGTACTCCCTGCACAGCACATTCTCTACATGACAGATGTCCCTTTTTCCTTCCTTTGAGGGCTACGTGCAGGCGCTTTGGCGCACTGTGTCTTTCCCAACTTTGCCATGTAATTTACGATTTGTCAGTTTAACTGAGTTCGTCATTTGCTGTCTTTTCTCTGTGATGGGGTTCGTCCCAATGTTCATCTGTACGTCACTACTCCAGTGTTAGGGAAGACTACTCCAGAAGAAAGCAGACAAGGGTCAAGCCAAGCACAACGCTGTCCACTCAGTTTTCAATGTCAACATGATGATATGTTTGTTTTTAACTTGCCGGTCTGCACATTAACCACGCGTAAACGGACAGGAAAGAATCGTGGGCTGCCTTACGTTGACACTTTTAGTGGTTTGGTCCTTCCCTCTGTCACTGCTTTGGTCCAACAGAGTCAGCCACACCTCCTGACGGGACTGTACTTCCCACAGTCAGCGAGTAGGTTTGAAAGGGTTACCAGCACTTCGTGATGGGTAGTCTTTACCACAGGCACTGATTGAGTCGAACAGGGTTAACCCCACTTCTTGATGGCATTGTACTTCCCACGATCACGGCATAAGTCCAATAGAGCTGCCCCCCCCCCCCCCCTCCCCCCCACTGATTCATCTAAAAATTCCTCCCAATGCCAGATGACTGTGCACAAACACTCTGCGCACGTGCTGACGCCTTCGATGTATGTAAGCATGTGTATGTCTGTCTGTCTATCTATCTACCTTTCTATATAGAAATATACATTCATATGAAACAACGTATATATATATATATATATATATATATATATATATATATATATATATATATATATATATTGGAGATCAGAAAAGGAGAACACTGCGACATTGTTGGTGGTTCAAATCCCATGTGGAGAGCACAGCGCTCAGCACACAGGTCGCTGTCTGCGCGCGTGCTGCGCGATCGGCATTACTGCTGCAGTGCAACTCACTCACTAAACAGTCATGTACCCTTTCACTGAAGAAAGAGTGGGAAACTGCAAATCTCAACAGGCATAGAATGATCTGTTTACCTAAGACAGAAACACACATCTTTGTTCTGCCTGTCGTCGTGGGCAAACCTGACCTGTGACACTATGACATGTCACAATTGGCAAGTTAGCTCAGAGTGACAGCTGCATTCATTAACAAAGCCATGAAAGAACACGTTGACCAGTGAATTCTGATTTATCGTTAGTTTTCTATATCAGAAGGGAAAGAAACAAACACTGACTTTTATTTGCAGGGAAAAAAAAACAGTTAGCATGCATGTACACTTGGTCACTTACATACGCACAACACTTTCCTACCTGTTCTTATGAAATAGCAAGTATTCAATTTCAGCGACGTTCTGTTAATTGAATGCTATCGTTTGTAATCAACGCGCACGTCATATTACATTGGGAACGATATCATGAAGTTGAATTTCAACTATGAAATCTGTAAACTGGTGACACCTGGAGTTTGAAATTGTTTGAAATCTCTACCAACTGAAATATAGTTGTCGAATAGTTGCCATTCTTCACACACACACACACACACACACACACACACACACACACACACACACACACACAGAGAGAGAGAGAGAGAGAGAGAGAGAGAGAGAGAGAGAGAGAGAGAGAGAGAGAGAGAGAGATGACTACTAACTAAAATGTGAAAGTACATAACAACATTCAATGTTGTTTTTTGAAACAATTCAGTTTCTAAATTAGTCTAGGGACGTTGTGTCCATCGACTTATTTTAATGGAAGACGAAATACATGTGTCCCAGCATGCAATTGTTTATTGCTATAAATATCCCAGAATACTCAGGGGCTTCCTTTCAGTGGTGTTACCAATACTGCAAAACAAACAACTGCAGAGTTTCAGTTTGATGCACTCATGTAATTCATGGGCTGTGTGTGTGTGTCTGTTACTGTCACTCAGCATGCTTGTCACTGCTAAGAACAATACAGTGACTCCATCACCATTTTACAGAAACATTCGAAGTTGTTTTCGTTTTATTTATAGACAAAACAGTACTTCTGGTGTTTTTTTTTTGTTTGTTTTTTTGTTTTGTTTGTTTTTTTTTTTTGTTTGTTTGTTTTGGTTTTGGTTGTTTGTTTTTTTCCATCCATTCCGTTTCTTTCTGCAGAATGTGATACTTCCTCCTTGCACACACTGGCTCAAACAGCCGAAAGGTTTTCATTGAGACAGTACTCCCTGGTGGTTTCCTGAACTCCAGTATTGCCTCAAGTTCTTCCAGCTGTACTTCGATGTGCATCTCTGGCTTTACAAACTAAGAACTTTGAGCAAAGCAGAGACAAGGGAGAATGAAACAAAACAGAGAGAGAGAGAGAGAGAGAGAGAGAGAGAGAGAGAGAGAGAGAGAGAGAGAGAGAGAATATTATCTATAACATGTCAATGTATCTTTCTTTGTTTCATTTATTTTTTTCTCAGGTACACAAGCACTCTACACTGGCAAAGCAGTGTTCTCGTTCTCTTTTTGAAACACAATAGATTCTATGTAAGGCAATCGACAAATGGCAACTGTGTTCTTTGGGTCAAAGAAAGATATGCCCCTGGATTCATTTTGGAGAAATGTAGTAGTCAGGCAAATGGCTTTGTGTGTGAAGTCCCTGCTT
>JADBJO010005943.1:0-2500 GCA_016801955.1 Conus betulinus | reverse complement strand
ACACGTCGCTGGCGTCGCCCTACTACTTTTGTTGTCACGTGCGTATTGCAGCCAATGGAAAGCGCTCAGTGCCACTGTTGCCAGCAGCTTTCCATTTGGTGCACATGGCAGTTTATCTTTCTGCTACTGTTAGTCAGAATTAGAGCTGTTCAGTGTTGCCAGACCTGTGCTTGCTGTTTTGTCTTTAGTGTGTAGATGTTCGGAAACGATGTGATGGGTTCAAGGACTGCAGCACAAACTACGACGAGACTGATTGTCAGGTGTACTACACCATTGGACAGGTAAAGCCCCCAGCTATGGTTAACTTTGACAGACCTGGAGGATTCAGCATGGTACCTTTACCAGGAATCAACACGCAGTGCCCAGACACTCACTCATTTCCAGTGTCACGATGATGGCTATTGTCTCCCTGTCTACGTCAGGTGTAATGACATGATGACTGCCCGGGTCATGAGGACGAAGTCGACTGTCAGAATTACAAGACGTGCCCAGGGTTTTATCGATGCCGTGACAGCGACAAAACAGTCTGTGTGCACGTGAACCACCTGTGTGATGGTCTACCACAGTGCCCACTACACGATGACGAATTGGTGTGCGACATCAATTGTCCTGACTCATGTGTGTGCCATGGTTTTGCTTTCTTCTGCAATCACACATCTACTCTCAGCTCTTACCCTCAGCTACGGTACCTTGAAGCATCTGGTAGTGGGATGCATGTAAGTGATGTCACTCATAACAACTTGCTGATCCACCTGGGTGTACAGGCGTGTGGACTAAAGGAGTTAACAGCAGTGAGTTTACTCAATCTTCACAGCCTGGATCTTAGCTGGAATCAACTTCGTTCTATCAACTTTAGCCACCTTGCTGGAATGCTTCAACTTAGGTTATTAAATCTGGCAGGTAATCCCTTATCTGGTAGTGTGTGTCTTATGCCCACAATCAGCACGCACATCCGTCACTTGTGATCTTAAATATTTCTCATTCGCAAGCTAATTCCTTAAATATTACCATCTTATCAGCTTTTATGCCGAAGTTGCAAGTTGTTGATTTGTCATGGGGTGAAACAAAGATACTGCAGGAGAAAGGATTGTTTCCTAATCTGCATACTTTTCATTTACAAGGTTGTCCTATAAACGAATTCACTCCAGACTTCATGAAACAAATGCCAAAGCTCATGTATGTGTCTGCCGACAACTTCAAATTGTGTTGCCCAGTTGTTTTACCAGACAGTTTTCGAGGAGAATGTTCGGCCCCATCTGATGAAATCTCCTCATGTGATGACTTGTTGAAATCTGTGGCTTACCGTTGTGCTCTGGGTGTATTTGCTGTGTTGGCTGTTCTGGGAAACGTTGGTGGGTTTGTCTACCGAATCTATTTCTTGTCAAAGACAATCAAGACTAGTTTTGTGATATTTGTTCTTCATCTGTGTGTTTCTGACTTCTTTATGGGAGTATACTTAGTTTTCATAGGTGTAGCAGACTGGGTGTATACTGGCACTACATCTGGAATGAAACTGCATGGAAAAAGAGTTTTGGTTGTCGTATTGCGGGTTTATGTCCTTGTTATCAAGTGAGGTATCAGCATTCTCATCTGTTTGATCACTTTGGATCGATTCCTTGTGCTCCGTTTTCCTTTCAGTCAGATCCGGTTTGGAAGCAGATCAGCTTCTATAGCCTGTGCCATCATGTGGACACTGGGATTAATGATGGCCACTGTGCCTCTGCTCCCGGTGACTTCACACTGGGAGTTTTTCCACCAGACAGGGATCTGTATTCCACTGCCTGTCACCAGAGCTGACTTCCCTGGTCACATTTACTCCTTCAGTATCATGATCGTCTGCAACCTAATCCTCTTTCTCATGATTGGCGGGGGTCAGTGTCTCATTTTCTGGACAGTGAGGAGTAACGTAATCGCTAATCAATTACAAAGACCAAAGACGTAGGCACTGAAACATACACAGTCCAAGGAAGCAACCATCGCCAGGCGTTCTCTCTCAGTTGCTGTGTCTGATTTTTCTCTGCTGGTTTCAAATGGGTCTGTGTGGGATCCTGGCTGCCAGGGATGTTGTCATTCCAGGGGAGGTAAAAAGTGGGAATGGCCATTTTTGTGCTGCCTCTAAATTCAGCGTCAATCCGTTCCTCTACACTTTGAATGTCATTCTGGAGAAACGGCGCAGAGAACAAGAAGTCCGTTTCCTGAAACTGCTACGTGCGCAGAATAATATGTAACACCTGATTTATTAAAAGAAAGTGTAACACATGACATGTGTTTTTGTTTCCATGCAGCTGGGATTGCCATTGCGCTATATTTCATTGTCAAATTGTCTTGCCTTGTGTTTATAAAGTAGTGGATTTACTGTATGCCTTTTAAAACATGCGTTGTCCAGTCACGTTTGATGAAGCAAGCAGACAACCAATGTACACCCCTCCAAACCAAAAAAACAAACAAACAAACAAACAAACAAAAAAGAACTATCATGGCCAATATGATTGTGACATAC
>JADBJO010005942.1:50000-147134 GCA_016801955.1 Conus betulinus | reverse complement strand
AGATACCACTGGGAATGCTCGCACCCCAGGCGCTCCTCCCAGAGGTGTCTCCTCATGTCTATCAACCCAAATAGTGATAAAGACATCTTGGCTGGCACTACCTCTTGGTGCTTCCCAAGACGGTCAGATGTGCCTACGCCCAGGCATACAAGGATCTCCCCCCGTCTTATCTCCCTGGGCTCATGAGGTCAGAGCGCTGGCCACTTCCGCTGCGTTCCAGCACTTTGTCCCCTTGGCCATCTACTGGAGGCAACCTACTGGCATTCGGAAAATCCCTTCATAAACTTTTATTTAAGGGATATCCGCATGACAAGGCTGATGGTTCTAAGGGATCTCTTTTTGGCAGCTAATGCAGCTATATCGTTTCCACCCTCTAACCCCAAGAACCATTAGGGCACTCGGCCCCACCTCCGATTCCTTTAAATTCTGCTGTGGTCTGACATGGTATAGTATATGACGCCAAAATGGTGAGTTTGTATTATACTCCCTGTTTGGCTAGTATACTTACCATGTCAGACTCTAATGCCCGCCCTACCTTCTCCTCTAGCGCCAAGGTTCTCGGGGTTACCTTGCACACAGGCCTCAATGAATGAACAGGAAGCGGCCACCGGCTTTCTTCCTATGGCGGAAGCAGGGTGGGCGTCACGTGACAGTCTTATTACTGCATTAGGCACAAAAATTCGGCCTGGCAGAGCTGACTAACTGCCGTTGAATGCTATGGTCTGACATGGTAAGTATACTAACCAAACAGGGAGTATAATACAAACTCCCCATGTTTGTCTGAACTGCCATGAAGGAGTCATTAGAACGGACTACCAAGTCTATGATTGGAGCAGAAGATCACATAATTCGGCATAGTGCGAAAAGCATGGAAAACTGTGAAATTGGGCTTTTCAGTATCAATGTTGATTCAACTGTGGCTTGCGGGTGATGATCCAATGAATGGAACAGAGGTCAGGCAATCTGTGCAACATGGCTGATTCGGATATTAACCCCCTCACTGCCACAGTATAATAGCACACATTGAATATCTGTATGCCGTGGTAAAATTTAGCTTTTTTAGGTAAGGTTCAATAAAATAGTTACGGCTCACTTATTTCTTGACAGATCTCTTTGATCTTTTTGCATATTTTGTTGTTATGCATTTGTCTACAATGTCCTGTCAAAATGACTTGATTATGTTGATAATTAGTATAGCAGAAATTGACATAATTATAAAAATTTTTACCAAAAATAACAGTTTCGAGTATACACAAACACACTGCACCAAATAGAATGAGTCAAAACACTGAAAAAAGTGGTCTTTACTATTTATTGAATATCAGCACTAACACATGACAGTCATATAAATCCCAAGGAATGTTGTTCTTGATGATAATCTGCTCATAATTGGGGGTACTATTTTTTAGGTAAAAAGGGGCATAATCATGCTTTTCACAGTATGTTCACTAACATGTACATTACTCATCCATTTGTTCAGTTATTTGTTAGATTTTTTGTGGATTACTTACTTATACCCTTGTCTGCAATTTCACATCATTCTAATTTTATTTTGGTGGTTATGATGATGGTTCACTAATAGCATATGATAAAATTTTTTTTGTTTTGTTTTCAATTGTGAGAGTTTTAGAATAATTGAGCATAAAAGCCCACTAAACACAGCCCGATTCTACTAGAAAACATCAGCACTAACACATGACAGTCATATAAATCCCAAGGAATGTTGTTCTTGATGACAATCTGCTCATAATTGGGGGTACTATTTTTTTGGGTAAAAAGGGGCATAATCATGCTTTTCACGGTATGTTCACTAACATGTACATTACTCATCCATTTTGTTGAGTTATTTGTTAGATTTTTTGTGGATTACTTCCTTATACCCTTGTCTACAATTTCACATCATTCTATTTTGGTTTTGTTGGTTAGATGATGGTTCACACTATAACATGTGATAAAACAGTTTTTGTTTTGTTTTCAATGTGAGAGTTTTAGAACAATTGAGCAAATAAAAGCCCACTAAAACACAGCAAAAATACCTTTTGGTGGTAGCTCAACAACATTACAAACATCTGGGATTTGTACTGTTGTCAGTATATGTCCCTCTGTGTAACAATCTGCATGTTACTAGGGGTACCTCAATTCTACTAGAACATGTGTGATGATGATTGAAGAGGACGTCCCACATATCGAGTTTCACGGTTGAAATCCTGACAGTGTTGGTGTTCACATTTATTCCCTTTAGTTGATAGCACTTTACTAATACTGGAACGTGAAAGAAAAAATTTGGTCCATGTTTATTATAATCTTTTTCACTTTGTTATTAGCACCTCTCATGGACCTATTCACACCAGAGATTCGTTTTGATTCTGGCATACAAGGCATTGTATGCTGAGCTCTGTTCAAAACTCCCATCCTGTAAGAAAATTTTCACTGATGGTTCCAAGTCTGAAGATGGAGTGGCCTGTGCAGCCTATTGCCCTGGTGCTCCTTCTCAAATACTGTTAGAACATATTCCTTCAGATGCTTCTGTTTTTCTGCTGAACTTACAGCTCTGGTTCTGGCATTGAAAATAAGCTCTCAATCAGCAAAGAAGGACTTTCTGGTTTTGTCAGATTCGCTGTCAGCTTTGGAGGCCATAGTCGCTGCAACCCTTGACCTCAGCATCCCGAACTTTAAAACTTTTAACAAAACTTTTTTTTCCAAGTTGAAAGTAGATGGTTACAACATTATTCTGGCTTGGGTTCCCGGTCATGCATTGGATTGGAGGGAAGGAAATGGTTGACTGATCGTTTGGCAGCTAAGAATGCCACCACACCGAGAAACTATCAAACACACCTGTCCCCAGCTCAGATCTGAAACCCAAAATTAATGGATTATGTCAGAGACCTCTGGCAGGAGGACTGGAATACAAGAGACGATAACAAACTCTTTCCCACGATCCGTCCAGACCTAAAGGAGTTCCTCTACATTCTCTTAACGTCTGGTGGTCGTAAAGAAGAAAACAGTTCTGTGCCGGCTGCACACCCGGCCATTCGTATTTTACTCATTCATACCTTTTTAAAGAGTGAAGAAGCTTTGTGTGGTGCCATTCGAAACATGTCATGTGCCACTCACAATGGAACATATTCTTTTAGAGTGTTCGGACTTGCACGATGTGAGACACAAACATTTTACAGCAGAGTCATGAAAATCCCTGTTTCAGAGATGTCCCGCCGCTGACGTGACGTGATCTTTGGGTTTGTTGAAGAGAGAGAACCATTTTTTAGAATGCCTACATTTTTTTATCTGTCTTAGGGTTTTGAAAGATTTTTAATGGAAGAGTCATGATTTAAAATACGAGTTTCTGGCAATGAATGAGTTTCTGAGAAGATCATGTGTCATGTGTAAAAGATGTTGGTGTAGTTTTTTTGTTTTTTTTTTTAAATGACTGGTGAGTTGATTTTAACATGGTGATAGCCCTGATGTGGCCCTTTGTGGTCGGCGGGCTATAAAAAACATTATCTGTCTTATCCTAGCACCTCTCATTCCATTTCTGCCTCATTCCTGTTCTCTGTGTATTTGTATATTCTCTGTGTGTTAGCCAATAAGAGCACGTTCTGTGTGTGTGTGTGTGTGTGTGTGTGTGGTGTGTGTGTGTGTGGTTTTTCAGTGCATTTTCTAGGAGATACTCACTGGTGGTAATAAAAGTAATATGCGGTATTTCCCTTTATCCTGTCTGGTGTGAAACAAATGCATTGAACCTAAATTACAAATTAAGACAGCAACAGCACGGAAACAAACTTGTGCATCCAGTTCATACTGCAAAAGTTGTCTCCACTGGACAAATATGGTACTTCTCATACTGAGTTATCAGTTCAATTTTCTTACTTTCCCAACAGTTAATGGGGAGGGAGGAGGGTGTCTAAGTAGTGGATATGTTCTTTGTAAAACTGTTTTTAGTAAGAAAATTCCTTTTCCTCATACTTGCTTTTCAAACAAATGTTTGAATAAGGAAAAAGAAGGTTGGGATGAACATGCTCATCTGTCATAGACGGGGGCATGAAAACCCCCACAGACAAATCTCCGTCTCCAGAGCCAGTAATGTGGTTGAAATGGCTAAGTAACGGAAAAGTGGATGTCTCCCGTGTCAAACCTGAAGCGAATGGTTTAGTCCCTGCTCTCCCTTAACACATGCAAGAGATGTAGCAAAGCGCATAACATTAAAGCCACAGCCAAAAAAAGCCAAATTTATGCAGACAATTAAATATATTTCAGCAGAATCAGGAAAGAAAGGAGATGTGGAACTGCAGGTGTTGAAAGGGGCGGAGTTGCTTTCTGAGCAACAACAAATCCAAGGCTGTAAGGAGATGACATCTCCCAGATTAGATTGGGGCTTGAGCCTGCTGCATGAACAGTGTTGGCTACCACAGCGCTCTCAGAGGGTAGAGTAGGAGGAGAGAGCCCAGATGTCATGTGAACTGAAACTGGGTTTGGGGACAGTAGTTTCTGGTCATAGAATTTGGCCTGACGGATGACCTTCCTGATGACCTTCCTGATGCAGGAGCTTGTTGTCAGGAACATCAGCATTTCCCAGAACTGGCCATAAAGGGGAGCCATGAGAACCTGTCTCTGTCCTCTGACAACATCTTCAGCGCTTTGACTGGACACTTATCTGCTCCACCTTGGATCTGAAATGTTATGGAAAAGAGATTTTAATGCAGGGCAAAATGACAACATGAATGAATTCAATTGAGCATCTAGGTTGGGGATTAGGTATCAGAGAGGCCATTGGGGTTCAGTTTTTTTTTTCAAGGGTGAGTCTAGTCTTACTGTCCTTTGCTGGGAATGAAGGGCATATGGAGTTTGTGATCAAGCCATCTTCATGCCACTTCAAGGACTGTGGGTCCCTGGAGAAAGCATGATCCTCTCTTGCCATATAGGCTGAAGCCAAAGACAGTAGAACACATGTCTTCGAGGTATAGTTTTCAAAGGCCTTGAAAGAGTACACCTTTCTGTCAGAACCAGAAGGTAGGTATTTCAGTGATGCCAAATAATAAGATCAAAATGGAAGAGAGCAGCAATAAAGCGTGTGCATTTTCTCAAGAGACGAGATACCTGAATGGTTGATTTGGTACAGGAAATGATGCATTTATCAAGGGGTGACTGCTCTTGCGATCTTGGTATGAACTAGAGGTCTGGTTAGCTCCTTTGCCTGGGACCTTGATGGTACATTGTTTGTTTCATGCCAGGCGGTTATAGCTGCATTTGTTTTGATCGACAGATAAGAGAAAAATGTTCACTGACTTACACATCTAAAGATGATATTTTGTGTGTGAACTTTTTGTGCTATGCTATGATTGGCTTGAGAAGTGAGTCCATGAAGTGTTATGATTTCAGAACCAGCAGTAGTGAAGATCATTCGGGCGTGGCCCAGGAGCACTATTATTCTCTAGGTATGGTGGTTTTCTGCATCACATCACTTTCTTGACACTTCATTTGTAGTGCTGGGTGGTGGTAAAAATGTGTGCATGCACACATCTAAGGCAGATGTGCATGTGTTTCTTGGCAAACCCCTTTGCTTGTGATACCATCTCCATTCTGTCCTTCCCACACAGATTTGTCTCTTTTCCTTAATGATTTCTCAAATGTTTGTGAAAGAATAGATTTTTTTTTAAACGACATACTGATGTTCTCATTCCTGTGTTGTTGTATGTCATTATTCTTGCTATGAAAAACATTCTGGATGAAATTCAGTATAGTGTAAACTTGGGTCCTTTGGACCTTATATAGCCAGTGGCCTTGTAACCCTCCCCAGGGTAGCAGGATTTTTGGAGATCAGGGCTGTTTTATTGGTCTTCACTCTGGATCAGCACATACAATGAGCACACTGCTGCAAGTTCGTCTTTTTTTTTTTTTTTTAAGGTAAAAGAATGAAGTTTGTATTGTGTTTGAATTGGACAGTGATTTATAGTTCATTGTTAAGTAAGGGCTGAAAAGATCCTTCATCAGTCCATCAGTACTTCTTATTCCGATTGATTATAGGATCATATTTATGATAAAATGCAAATGAAACTTGACAGTGTCATCCTCAACTATATTTCCTGCACACATGTCGATTTGTTTGGCTTTTATGTTTTTTACTCTAAGAATTGTTTGGCATCATATACTATACCATGTCAGACCATAGCATTCCACGGCAGTTAGCTCTGAAAGGCCGCATTTTTTTGGCTAATGCAGTGATTAGACAGTCACGTGACGCCCACCCTACTTCTGCCATAGGAAGAAAGCCGGTGTCAGCTTCCTGTTCCTCATTCATCTGCGGCCTTCAACCTGACCGCCATGTTTCTCGTAGAAAAGGAAGTCTCGCGAGAACGTGATTTCCTTCTTCCTGTAGCCATTTTCTACCATCTGCAAAAAAACGCGAGTCGATGCGTGCCGTGGTTCTCGAGTTACGAATTTTTAAGTTTTGAAGTCGAAATGCTGTTTTTTCACCATGGCTAACCTTGATTTCTGCCGTTCTATAATGAGATTTAGTGATGGAGATACTGTGATTTGTAGAATTTACGGCATAAGACTTAGGTGAAAGTGCTGGGTAATGAAGCTTAGAGAGACCTAGATTTCGACTGGGATGAGGTTCAGGTATGATGAGCAACGATTCGGAAGAAAGTTCTGAAGAAGAAGATTTTTTTTTTCCCCGAGTAAATGGCTCATGTGACATTCTTCAAACTTACGATATAGCAACATATATATTCGTAGGAATTTTAAAAAAATTATTTTCATTTAATTCTTTCCTTTCTTCTCTTTTAAATTGTTTTTTTAATTGAGTAACCATGTTCCAATTACGGAGTTAGCTATCTTGCCGATGGTTGCTTTTGCACTCCATTGCTTGTCACTTAAGCGATCGAATTTTTGCCGGTCACTCGATCCGCCATCTTTGTTTACTCCACACTGGTATACCTTTCCACCATCTTGTCTCACCGCGTGGTCATCCACGTTTGGTCGTACCCGGTTTAGTGTACGGAGGTTCCCCTAGCACATTTATTAGTGCTTTTATTTATCATTTTCAAAAGGTTGATCGAGTTTTCTTTCGATCTCTCGATCTACCAACTTGTCTCCACTTTGTGGTCGTGTGCTCCGTGTTTGCTCTGCTACCATAGCCCAAAATGGTGAAGGGCACCGACGGGTTGAGCAACATCGCTTTCCAGAAGTCTCTCTTGCCCCCAGAGGACCTGCGTGCTGATTCCCCAGAGCAATCCATTCTTTCTACGGAAGAGCTTATGGCTGGTGTAAAGGGGGGTTCCGTGGAGGGGACGCATGACAATCATTTTGATACTTCCTCTAACCGACCGGCGGACGCATGATCACTGCGTCCGAAGAAGGGCAAAAGGCAAGCTGCCACCATTTCGAAACTCCTTTCCTTCAATATCCCTCGAGTCCTAACGCAAGGCTCCCAAAAGGGAAAGCCCGCTTTCAGAATTCGTCCCGAATTCGCTACTTTCCAGCTGGCTTGCCTTCTTCCCTTCCAATGCATGGTAAGACACACAACTCACCCTATCATGCTGTGTCACGTGACTTTCGGTTCCTGGGGAAGTTTTACGAGGCGCGGACCAGCACGGGTGGCGGGATGCATACGGAATCACTACCTGTCACTTGCCTTTATGAGACTGGTGCCATTAGCTCTCCCCCCACTAATAGCACACAGGCTCATGACGCTCTCCCCCACCATTCACAAGTGCAGCCACCACTGGTGCACGAGAAGCATCCTTTCTCCAGTGGCGGACTTATGCCCAGTCCCTGGTATCAAACTGGCCATAACTCCAGGTCTCAGCTGCAGGTACCACCACGCCCGGACCTGTGCCGCTCAGACCCCTGGCAGTCGACTTACCCTGATCGATTGTGTACATCTCCCTTAGGGGTACAGGACGTTGGGAGCGGACTTATTCTGTTCCCTACTTGGGCAATGTCCATGGTCCTGTTCCTCCGGGGGGAGGATTGACCAGCGGGACCATGGGTAACCTGCCCGATTCAGACCAGGTGGTGACCAGGTTACCGCAGCCACTCCAATCCGTACACAGGCGGATAGGGGGTTCAGTTGCCGTGCCCTCCACCACTCCCCATATCCCACAGCGGGCCCTTACGGATCCCACCAGGGAGGTGTATTAGGCAGTGCTGTCTCCAGGGGAGGTGGTGTGTGTGTGTGTGTGTGTGTGTGTGTGTGTGTGTATGTGTGTGTGCACGCGCGCGCGCGACAGGCCACACTCCCTCCCCCCCCTCCCCCCACCCCCCCCCCCGTGTCTCAGGTTACCCTGGGCCCCCACAGAAATTCTGCCCCAGGGCCGCCACAGCCCAATTTCCTCCATGGGGACCAGTGTTTCTATAGCTCTCAGAGGGACCAGTGGCTTAGTGCAGACCAACAAGCCTGCTCCATGGTCGCATGTGGCATCCAGCCTCCTCAAGCTGGTTCAACCTCAGTCTTCTTCCCTCTCAGGCGCTATCCTATCAGCAGGACAGACTTCCCTCTCATAGTCCGGCTGCCCGATCATGGAGCCACCAGGGACCCGTCCTCGCATCCTCCCACTACCAAGTTAGGGCGGGACCCTCACTCACCCCTGTTGTTGCCTCCTTTAGAAGGTTCACCGCAACCTCTTAAGGAACCTGACGCTTCTGATTCTGAGGATGAAGAAGAGGCCGAGGACTCCTTCTCCCCATAATACGACTTGTCTACCATTGAGCTTGGCACCTGGATCTTGTTGTGAGGGAGGCCCCACCCAAAGACAAGTTCTTCTCGGTGTCGTAATATGCTCGGCCATACCAGTCAAGCGGGCTCGCCCCAGATTTGTCGCCCCTCAGACTTCTTCATCCATTTTGGAGTGTCCGGCAACCCTGCCCAGGGGTGTGCAGGTCATCCCTCCAGGGAATCAATCCCCTCGCAGAACCAGATGCGGCCCCTGTAGGCACGTTCCTCAAGGACCCCTGGAAGGCCCACATCTCCTCCCTGCTCCAAGGCCAATCCTGTGACCAGGGAAATTGCCATTTCCATGGCCGACTGCCGGTTGATCTCCCAGCTGGCCCCTCCCAACTCCACCACTATCTCTACCAAGAACCTGGTGGAGTGGGACCGCATAGCCAGACTGGGGATCCAACACACCACTGCGGGCATGTCTTTCAACAGGCTCTTGCAGTGGGTGGAGGATATCTGGTCGGAGGAGAACGACTCGGTCTCCGTGTCCTCAGATGTTCAGGATTCTGAGACATTCCCTGAGACCTCCTAACCTTGCTTGTTCAGCGACCCCGTGATGCGACTCCTAGTAAACAGGATCTCGCATCACCTTTCGGCTGTGGCGGACAGTGCAGCCAGGAGCCACTACAGTTGCTGACTAGCCTGCACAGATCCCATACTGTTACAGGCTAATCTCACCTCGGCGCTGAAGGCGGCCTTGTGGTGTATTCCAGGTCAGGAACAGTCACTCTTCTGTGACTATTCGGCTGCCTCCATCGCCCATTCAGTTGAAGAGCGTAAGCAGGCAGCCTCATATTACCAGACCCCAACCATAGGGGGGGGGGGGGGGGGGGGGGGCTCACTCCCTCAGCCTCTCTCTCCAAACAGAGGCCCTCCTCTGCTGGTGCCATGCACGGGAAATTGCCCCACCACGCGAGACACATAGCGGGGACCCGCAATATCCTAGCAGACTCCCTCAGCCGGTCCAAGTCCCTCCTCCACACGGAATGGACCCTCAGCAGGCTAACCCTCAGCTTGGTGTGGGAACATTGGTTCAGGCCCATGGTCGACCTCTTTGCCACCCAATTCACCCCACAGTCTTCCAGTGTATGTCTCTCTCGTCCCCGATCCCCAGGCGTATGCAGTCGACGCTCTCTCCCTTCCCTGGTTGGGCTCATAGCAGATGCCTTCCCTCCATCCCTGATCCTCCACAAGATGACCAAGAAGGCGAGACTGGAAAGACCCAGGCTCATCCTCAGCACCCCGTGGTGGCCGACCCAGTCATGTTCCCGGACCTCCCATGTTCCCTCTCTCCAGTTGAGCACTCCTTGGGACATGCTCAGACAGCCTCGCTCGGGTCGCCCTCATTCCAACCCACAGATGGTCTGCATGCACGCCCGGCTACTGTGCTAGCCCAATTGCGAGTATCTGCCCCTCCCTCCCAAACGGACAGATCTCAGTCTGTCTTAGACATACCCCTGGGGCAGGCGCCTCGCAAGACCCACGGGACTTAGCGATGGCCTCGCACAGAGCCAGCACTGCGTCTCTTTACGATTACCTAGGGGGAGATGGTCTCTTGGTACTCAGATAACTCTGTTCCCATGATCGCCCTTCCAATATCCGAATAGGCATCTTCGTATCTCTCCTATCTTCTTAGTTAAGGCTCTCGGCTAGCTCCTTTCGGGGCTATAGGTCAGCCATCTGTACCACTATTCGCCAACGCGGCGGACCCTCTTTTGAGAATGACCACTATTTGCCAACGCGGCAGACCCTCTTTTGAGAATGACTCATTCTCAGGGAGAGTTCTGAGGTACGTGAGTCTCAGTCCCCTAGGCGCATCCCCCTTTTGGGACTCTTCTTTGCCCTTGATGCTCTCAGAAAAACCCCTTTCGAGCCTATAGCCACCCTTCCCTTGCCCTTGCCTCGGCCAGGAGGCGCAGTGAAATTCATGCCCTCAGTGGGGATCCCAGAGACAGTACCTTCCACAGGGACAGTTCTGTCTCTCTCAAGTTTCTCCCTTAGTTTATAGCTAGGAATCAGGAACCGGCACAGCCTCTCCCTCCCTTGTCATCCGCTCACTTGCGGGTATCTGGGGAAAAGGGGAAAGCGGGGGGGCATGGACCTGTGCCCTTCTAGGTGTCTGAGATAATACTGGGAATGCTTGCACCCCAGGCGCTCCTCCCAGAGAAGTCTCTTCATTTCCTTCAACCCCAATAATCATAAGGACATCTCTGCTGGCACTGTCTCTAGGTGGCTCTCCAAGACAATCAGATCTGCATACGCCCAGGCGTATAAGGATCTCTCTGTCTTATCTCCCGGGCCCATGAGGTCAGAGCGCTGGCCACTTCTGCAGCATTCCAGCACTCTGTCCCCTAGCGCCACCTCCTGGAGGCAGCTTACTGGCATTCGGAAAATCCCTTCATAAACTTTTATTTAGGGGATATCCGCATGCCCAGGGCTGATGGTTCTAAAGGGATTTTTTTTTTGTGGTGGCTAATGCAGCAATATCTGTTTCCACCGTCTAACCCAAAGAACCATTAGGGCATTCGGCCCTCCTCCAATTCCTTTAAATTCTGGTATGGTCTGACATGGTATAGTATATGACGCCAAAATGGTGAGTTTGTATTGTACTCCCTGTTTGGCTAGTATACTTACCATGTCAGACTCTAATGCCCGAACTACCTTACCCTCTAGCACTGTGGATCTCGGGGTTACCTTGCATGGAGGGCCTCGATGAATGAGGAACAGGAAGCTGACACCAGCTTTCTTCCTATAGCGGAAGTAGGGTAGGAGTCACGTGACTGTCTTATCACTGCATTAGCCACAAAAATGCGGCCTTTCAGAGCTAACTAACTGCCGTTGAATGCTATGGTCTGACATGGTAAGTATACTAGCCAAACAGAGAGTACAGTCAAACCTCTATTATAAGACCTTCAAAATGTCCAGAAAATTCTGTCTTAAATTGGAGGGGTGGTTGTAGACACCGACAGTTGTAGAAACAAACACTCTCACAGATGAATTCTCCAAGCGCAAAAAAGTCTCAAGAACACTGAATGCATACTGAATCTTTGAATCTGGGTCTTGCCAACATCATAACTTCGAGCATCGATATTGCAGTTTCACCTCCATGACTTCTTTTAATCACCCCCACTCTCTCTTCTAAGTTCAGTGGCTTTCTCTTTCGCGTCCCGCATGTTTTGCCTACAATCTTCCCCATCTTTCTTTTAACAAGGGAAGTGACTCTTGATTGGGGCAGGTGTACAGTTGTTTCCCTTGACTCATGGTCGTACACAAATGCTGCAGTGGTCGTAAATTTTTAACAAAATGGAGGTCGCAAGTCGCGTTTTAGAGTAAGTCGCTTAAGAGGGGTCGTTTTAATAGTAAAATGCATCCGTGCAAAAAAACTCGGTCCTAAGCGAGAGGAGGTCTCTGAACAGAGGGTCTTATAATAGAGGTTTGACTGTATAATACAAATTCCCGTTTTGCTAGGATTGTCTTCAAGGATTTCATCAATAAGGTTTGTCCCACTGTAATGTGACTTTATTGGCTCATGGTGTTCGAAGACAAACAAATGGAGAAAGAAACTTACCAAATCAGTGGAAATGTGTATACTCAAAGTAGCACATATTTAGGATATAATATCAGAATACTCTGTATGCTTATCATTTATGTCCACAATGAGGGTTAGATAAGGGTTAATACTCTATATGATGGATTTGAACCAAGAGAGAGATCGGGCACAGGCAGCCATGTGGTAGTGAGCGCCTGACCAGACGCCTGGCAAAAAGCGTTGTTTACAAAATTTGAGCTACATTCTCAGAAATGTTCCATTAAAACTCAACTGTGATCCCAGTCTCCCCAGTTGAGCTTGTAGCAAACACAGGTCTGGGTTGGAGCCGGTCAGGGCAGAAAAATCCCATAAATAAATGGCTTTGATGGGGAATTGAACCCACGACATCCCAGCTGCGAGTCTGCAGCGCTAACCAGGGAAAGAGTTTATAGGATGAAGTTCTTTTTAAGTCATGTAAAGGAAAACCTGGTATTCATTACAGCTATTTTTATTATGGCTGTAACAGTGAATAATGAGCTGATTTTCATTGCTGTAGAACAAGCGATGTCCCTGCTCAATTCGGATCCTTCTGAGGGAACCGCAGTGATATCGACCCAGCCTGTGCCACGCATCATAAGCAGTGGGGAACGCATCCTGACTACCCAGGGGGGAGGGATTCCTCGCCGCCTGTCAGCCAGCCTAGTGACAGAGCAGGGACTAGTGCAGACAGTGAGGGCAGACTCTGAGGCTTCCTCCAGGTCTGGGGAGCTGACGGACCTGCAGCAGTTCCAGCAGTCAGGAGAGCTGGACCCTCAGACAGGGCTCTTCTATAGCGCTGGGGTGTCCGGGCAGCAGATCATGGTGCGGGATGGTTCCATCCTCACCAGCCAGGTGCCAGGATCAGCTGCCCGGCGACCCTCCGCCATGGTGACAGAGACTCGGCAGGTGTCCCCCCATCCTGTGCAGCAGCCTCCGGCCCGCCCCCCCCCCTGGTGCAGAGCATGATCTCTGTGCCAGTGGCCGCCCAGCCTCAGCCCAGCCAGCCCATGGACCTGCTCAGCAGCTCCCTGGCTCAGGCCCAGATCAACCTGGAATCCTTTGACTTTGAAGACGACGGGCTGGACCCGTACACCCCCATAGAAACAGACTCCGGGGATGTGGTGGTGGCAGGGAGCGGGGAGGACCTGGTGGACCAGCATCAGTTTGAGATGGAGGAAGGGGGCAACTTTGATGCTCACACAGCTCTTCTTGAAGAGTCTGAGGCTGGGGCAGCTGAGTTGATGAACACAGTACAGCAAGGTGGGAATGACCGACTTACTATAGAGAGAATGGGAGAGTGAGAAAGGTGGAGCTGTTGAGAAGAAAGCTGAATTTGATGAGCGAGTTGGTATGAGTGCAAGACGTGACATAATTGAGGTGATTTTGAAAGTAAATGAAATGGATGCTTCACTGTAAAGCTTGAATAATAGCAGCATCCGGACATTGTGCAACAACAAAAAAAGTGGTGTATATTGTCAGATTCAGTAATACATCTTTTGCAGTAATTTTATGTTTTTAGTTGCAAAGTTAAACGACTGCAGGCGGAAATCTAAACAAATCATAAATAAATGTCAACCAACCGCCCAGAGAAACGTGGACAAACGAGTCACAAGACAACACACAACGTGTTTCGACCTCATAGGTCTTCCTCAGGTTAAACAAAGACGAACAAAATAACGAAAATGCACTTAGCTTTGATCGCTTCAGATTGCTTCTGAGTTCAGCGCAAGGAAGAAGGCGTTGAATGAGAACGAGGCTGTCGGAAGGGAAATAATGTGCGAGTCAAACTTGTAATGTTGATAATGATATTATGATAGGAATGCTAATAATGGTCAAAAAAAAAAAAAAAAAAAAAGGCAAGATTACTACCAATCTTGGTCTCATTAAGTATGGGTATGGGAGAAAGGAGAGTGGGTTAGAGGATTCTTAAACAGCAGGGTTGCCGTGGCAACAGTCTCAGAGGCGAAGGCGATGGTGATGTCAATACTAGTGGTGGTAGTATCAATACTAGCAATATTATTACTGAATGGTACTACTAACAACGATAGTGAAGGTTAAAGTAATAAAGCACGATACAGAATTATATTAAGAAAATACATTTATATAATAATCAAAAAAATAAATAAATAAAACATTAAAAAGAAATTTATATAATAATAATGATAATAGTGAACATAAAAATAAAAATAAATAAAAAATAACAATGTTAATATTTATGGTACCAAAGGTATTAATTCTGATAGTAAGGAGGAAAACAAACAAACAAAAACAAAAACAACGACAACAACAACCAAGGGGAGGAGAGAGAGGGGAGGGACAGGACAGGAAGAACAGAAAGGAAACAGAAGATATAAGTTACGGGAAGGATGGAATCCAATAGGTATACTAATAATTACAGTAATAGTTTTGTTAATAATTGTGATTGTAACTCTACAGTAATTGTAGTGATGCTATAGGAGGCTAGAAAAGTGGTAAGCTGAAATGTTAGAAATATTTAAAGAATAATGATTACATTAATGAAAGTAGTAAATATGACATTTATAATGCTAGTTATGAAGTTGTAAGAAAAGGTATACTGATTAAATAAACAAATAAATAAATTTTAAAAAAGTTGGCATATGTGTATATATATATATATATATATATATATATCTGCATATATTTATACACAACGACAACAACCAAAGGGAGGAGAGAAAGGGGAGGACAGGAAGAACAGAAAGGAAACAGAAGATGTAAGTTATGGGAAGGGGTGTGTGTGTGTGCGTGTGCACACACACGTGTGTGTGTGTTTATATATATATATATATACACACACACACACACACACACACACACACACACACACACACACACACATGCATACACACACACACACACACACACACACACACACACACACACACACACATACACACACACACACACATGTACACATACACATGTATATCCACACGCATGTGCACACGCGCGCGCGCATGTGTGTGCGCGCACGCGAGAGAGAGAGAGAGCATGTGTGGGTGGGTGGATGGGTGGGTTGGTAGGGGTGGGGGTGGTGGTGCGCATAGTTATCAACATTTCCACAACATATGCACAGGAAAGAGGGAACTCAGAAGGAATCTGAAGCGATCAAAGCTAAGTGCATTTTCGTTATTTTGTTCATCTTTGTTTCACCTGAGGAAGACCTAAGAGGTCGAAACGCATTGTGTGTCGTCTTGACTCATTTGTCCACGTTTTTCTGGGCAGTTCGCTGACATTTATTTAAGATTTGTTCAATGTTTTTGACAGTTTGACTTGCAGCTCTTGTCACACTATAGGAATCCAGGTACACATTTTTTTTTTTTAATGTTCTGTACACAGAGCTGATTACATTGATAGAAAAAGTAGGGAATATCCTTTGTTGATGATGTGACTTCAACACACATGGCCTTGTGGGAAGCAGTAACTTTGAAACAATGTCATTATATTGTACCTGTGCTATTTTCACATCCCATTCTTTTTCAATTTATTGGTGAAGTGAAAAGTCTAGACTGCTGATGATTGGTCACAACTGTGTGTGCAGTTCCGCACATAGGATTTACCAACGCCTCTGTGCCCGTTGCCGACATCATTGCCTCTCCTCAGCAGCAGCAGCAACAACAGCAGCAGCAGCAGCAGCAGCAGCAACATCAACAGCCATCAGCACAATCCTCATTGGTCCCAGTGTCACGGTTACCAGGTCGACCCACCTCCTTCATCCCTCTGGAGGAGGTGAAAGGGGTGCGGTCATCAGGCATTAACATTGTGACGCACGAACAGGTCAGTCATTAGAGGGGTCATCAGGCATTAACTCTGTGACGCACAAACAGGTCGGTCGATGGAGGGGTCATCAGGCGTTAACATTGTGACGCACAAACAGGTCGGTGGATGGAGGGGTCATCAGGCGTTAACATTGTGACGTACAAAAACAGGTCGGTGGATGGAGGGGTCATCAGGCGTTAACATTGTGACGCACAAACAGGTCGGTGGATGGAGGGGTCATCAGGCGTTAAACATTGTGACGCACAAACAGGTCGGTGGATGGAGGGGTCATCAGGCAGTGACGCACAACAGGTCGGTGGATGGAGGGGTCATCAGGCATTAACATTGTGACGCACAAACAGGTCGGTCGATGGAGGGGTCATCAGGCATTAACATTGTGACGCACAAACAGGTCGGCCACAGGAGGGAGTTTGCTGTCACATCGTCAGCGTCTGCCCCTTTCTGTTGGGTGGATGTGGCGATGGTGTATGTATGTATAATGTCAGTGTCAGTTCCTTTGTGTTGGATGGATATGTTGATGGTGTATTTATGTATAATTTCAGTGTCAGTTCCTTTGTGTTGGATGATGTGTTGATGGTGTATGTATGCATAATGTCAGTGTCTGTTCCTTTGTGTTGGGTGGATGTGGTGATGGTGTATGTATGTGCAATGTCAGTGTCAGTTTCTTTCTGTTGGATGAATGTGGTGATGGTGTATGTACGTATAATGTCAGTGTCAGGTCCTTTCTGTTTGATGATGCGGTGATAGTGTATGTATGTATAATGTCAGTGTGTCTGTCCTTTGTGTGTGGATGGATGTGGTGGTGATGCATGTATGTATAATGTCAGTGCAGTTCCTTTCTGTAGGATGTGGTGATGGTGTATGTATGTTTGTTATGCTTGGTATGAGGGGCTGACATGAAAAACTGGAAGTACACTTGCTTCTTAAAAGTGTGCTCTTGCTGCTATTTGGCAGCTACAGTTAGGAGGCCTTAGGACAAAATGGAAACCACTTGCTTTTTTTTTTTCACTTGTGGAAGACTTACAAACTGAGCAGAATGCATCTTCAGATATATTTTAAAGTATTTAAGATTTTGTTCTTCCCCATCAAATTCCTAAACAGATACAGTTTTCTGCTCTCTTTCTTTTTCACTCTTCTGCTTCAGCTAGCAGAAAGGGAGCTGAGGAGGAGTTGAGGATTCTTTTTGAAATTTTTTGTTACTAAAAAATGAGTTTTTTGATCCATAGAAAGATAAATTCATGTTAGAATGATACCACACATATCTTGAGTAAGTCTGGATTTATACATGTGTTTGTTCCCGGAGATGATTTAGAAAGAAACATTGAGGAAAATGTAATGAGAGAGCAAATGATTGGGTTACATTAATTTTTTTTCCAGAGGGATCTTCCTTCGGCAGCATACGTGAGTGCCAGTGTAGCCAGCAATGCTGTGGTCAGCAGTAACAGCAGCACGCCCGTCCTTCCCCTCCACCTCTGTTTTTCACAACAGCAAAGTGTTCACAGCAGCTTCTGTTTCCACCCCAACCGTCTCCATCTCCCTCTCCCCATCCATTGCACAATCCTGTCCATCAACGAGACTGTCGCCACTGCCGTCGCTGGGCAGCACCACCATGTGTTTGTCCCAAAACTCTGTGCAGAGCAGTGTGGTGCCTCAGAACACAGTGGCAGCGCACAGCAGTGGTGCAACGTTTGTGACTAGTACTACTGCCTCAGTTAGGAACGCTGTTGCCCCAAAACCATCCCTTGTGACAGCCCCCCACTTCCCACTCTGTGGTGTTAGACAGTGCCAGTGTGTCGGCCAGTTCTGATGTGGCGCCGAGGACTGCGGCCTCTTTGGCCTCTCTCTCTCCTCCGTCTCTAGTGCTGTGGTTGTGACTTCCAACGCCGGGCTGATGGGAAGGAATGTGACTTTGTTAGGTGATGGCCACCTCCCGGCTGTCAACTCTCGGACAGATGGTCATGCGGCAGACAGTGTTACTGTGTTACCACTTGGAGATGGGTTGGCAGGAGCAGTGACACATGTCGGGAGCGTCGTCTTCGCCACTGGTAGAGTTCACCACGTTGACGTCCTCCTCTGTTGTTGACCCAGACATAGACTTGATAGCAGTTGGGGATGCAGGTCAGGACTACAGTTTTCTTTTTGTCAAGAGTTTTACACGGTTGGTTATTTGGTCACTGTCAGATTGTTGACCACAGTTTTCTTTTTGTCAAGGGCTTTTACATGGTTGGTTGTTTGGTCACTGTCAGGTTGTTGCTGAACTGCCACGTATGTTTTGCTCTGTTTGTCAGGCTGTTGCTGAACTGCTGTATATGTTTTACTCAGCTGTCTGTCAGACTGTTGCTGAACTGTCGTATATGTTTTACTCTAGCTGTTTGTCAGGTTGTTGCTGAACTGCCATGTATGTTTTATTCTAGCTGTTTGTCAGATGGTTGGTGAACTGCCGTGTATGTTTTACTCTAGCTGTCTGTCAGATCGTTGCTGAACTGCTGTATATCATGTTTTACTCTAGCCGTTTGTCAGGTTGTTGCTGAACTGCCATGTATGTTTTACTCTAGCTTTTGGTGTCATATACTTTACCATGTCAGACCATAGCATTCAACGGCAGTTAGTTAGCTCTGCCAGGCCAAATTTTTTGTGGCTAATGCAGTAATAAGACCATCACGTGATGACCACCCTACTTCCGCCAGGGAAGAAGCCGTTATAAACTTCCTGTTCTGCATTCAACTTCGGCCTCCTGCCCAACAAGGACAGGTTTTATTGCTCTGTCTTGCCTATACTTCTGTTTTTGTAGAGATCGCTTGTGTGCTTGCCTTCTTCACTTGTTCTGTTGTGGCTTATGCTAAACCATGGGTACTATTGCCGCTTGAGGCTTACAGTTGGCGTTTTATCAAACTTTATTCACGCTCTACAGCGTGACAACTCGCGACTTCTCTTTTCAGTGCTGTTTGTTCTCCATTCTGCCTTTACCCGCCAGTAAAGGATGTGTCCTCATTTTAGTAACGCATCCTTCCTCACTCTTAATTCTCTTCCCCTACTACTTTTGGCCAATGATTCATCTATCTCGGCACTTTGTTTATTCACGCGCTCCATCCCTGTAAGTTCACTTCGACGATCGAACTTTGCCGGTCACTCGAGCCTCCATCTTTATTCATGCCACGCCGGCCGACCCCTGCATGGTCATCCTCGTTCATTGTACCTGTTCTGTGCTACGGAGGTTCTCCTCCACGCTTTGTCACCTTTTTTTCATTTGTACTAGTATGGTTGATCGAGTTCTTTACAATCTCTGGATCTTTTACTCCCTTATTATCATTATTTCTACTACAGGTTGATCAGGTTTGCCTTACGATCTCTCAATCCCCAATTAAATGAATTTCTAGTCAGTTCGATCGAGTTTGCTTTACAATCTCTCGATCCCCTATTAAAGAGAAGAAACAAGCCTCCTAAATTCTTCTCTACCTAGTCGCCTTTTGGTCTCGCTCCCGGACTGCTGCTGCGTGTTAGTTTATTTTACTCTCGCGCTCCAGTGCTTGCCACTTCCGCGATCGAACCTTCACCAGTCAATCAATCCGCCATCTTTGATTGTTCCACGCCGGTTGGCGTTTCCGCCATATTGCCTCAGCACATGGTGTCCTCTGTAGGTCGCACCGGGTTTGCATCTGGTTTTGGCGGTACGGAGGTTTATTGCCTCACCGCAGGTGGTCGCACCTGGTGTGCACCTGGCTTGGCAGTATGGAGGTTATTGCCTCACCACAGGCAGTCGCACTTGGTTCGCATCTGGTTTGGCGGTACAGAGGTTTCCCTGGGCACATTTATTAGTAACATTTATCTGTACCTTATTTATCATTACTACTGGTAGATTGGGTGTCTCTAAGATCTCATCTACCAATGTGTGCACATTTATTACTACTCCAAGTATCATTATTACAAGGTAGATTGAGAGTCTTTGGCCTCGTACAGCGCACCGGGGTTTAGTGTATGCAGTTTTCCAGAGCCCCTTCATCGTCCTCATACTAGTACACACCGATCGAGTTTTTCGATCTAGCAGTATGCAATATTAGTATTACTAGTATGGATAGATCGAGTTTTCTATCGATTTCTTGATCCCTTGTGTACGGCAAACGAGCGTTTGGCGTCGTATACTATACCATGTCAGACCATAGCATTAAACGGCTGTCAGTCAGCTCTGTCAGGCCGAAGTTTTTGTGGCGAATGCAGTCATAAGATAGTCACGTGACGCCCACCCTACTTCCGCCTACGGAAGATGCCGAAGTTCGTGTACTGTACGTCATTCTACTTCGGCCTGTCACCCAAGCAAGATAAGTCTTGTGCTCTGTCTCGCCTATACTTTGCCTTTGTGTAAAGATTGCTGTGTTCGCATTCTGAACTCATTTATTTGTGGCTTGTGCTTATCCCTCAGAGTAATCTTGACGTGTGAGGTTATCGGTGGGCTAGCATTCTAACCTTTATTTACGGAATTATTCTCGCGATTGTGTGCTCCCGGTTCTTGCATTCCGCGTCACCGGTTCAGATTGATTGGCATTTTCCATCGCCGCGTTCATCGCTGGTTCTGTGCCTCCTTTTATCCATCGGCCTTGCCTTTTCAATCGCCTTCTGCCCATTCGCCGCTAAATTCCGTTTTTTCCTCGCCATCATTTATTCCACGATCCCACAACCCTCCTGTGCGACGATCGTGAGCGGGTCCGTCGCCATCTTGTTTTGCGCCGGTCTCCCCCCTCTCTTGTGCACCAACTTCTAACCCACGGTATTTTACGTGTTTTTTTTCGTCCAGAATTTGCTTCCTTCAATTGGTTTGCACCCCTTTCATTCATTTGTCACAAATTCTCGCTCGCCTTCGTGTCCTTAACGATTGCGATCGACCGTCGTCATTGTATTTACACGTGGCGTTACTCAGCACTTTGGGCCCACGCCACGGTCGCTTCTCACGCACTGTTTCGCTCATTTCTGCTGCGCTTTTTGTCCCTGTACGGACTTGTTTACCTTTATATTCCATTGTGTGCGTTGTGTACATTTATATTTTATTGTGTGCGCACGGTCGATCGATTGACCTGGTTATCCTCCTCGATCGACCGTCGTGTCTCCCGTTTACGATCGTGTGCTCCGGTTTTCGCTCGGCGCCATCGCCCAATATGGTGAAGGACTCGGCTGGGTCGAGCAACAACTCTGATGTTCAGGGTTCGCTCACATTCCCGGAGGACCCACGAGTTGGTTCCAACCCCGAGCGAACTGTTCTCTCCTTGGGAGAACGGACGGCCGCGGTAGACGGAGACAACCCTCCTGCGGAGGGGACGCGGGAGTCTCCCTCCTCTACCCGACCGACGGACGCACGACCGTTGCGTTCGAAAGCTAAAAGGCAACCGGCTGCGATTTCTAAGTGCCTTTCGTTCGACCTGCCCAGGAAATCTAAGGGCAAGGCCCCCCTTAAGGGACCCCCTCTAGCCAAGACATCCGAGCGGGATTCCGCTTCTCCCCCAGCCACCCTGCCTTCTAGCTTTCCTGCGCATAGTCAGACATCCACTTACTGTGCCGAGTCACGCGACCCCCGGTCCCCGGGGACCTTTGCCGGGCCGCGGACAGGCACGGGTGACGGCCTTGGGCTGGAACCCCCACCCGTCACTCGCATTTATGAGACGCGCGGGTCCACTTCTTCCCCCCATCTGGACTCGCCGTCTCACGACGCTCTCCCCCACCGTGCACAGGTGCAGCCTACACCCCTGCACGAGGAGCGTCCCGTTATCTCCGGACGCAGTTTTATGGCCACGTCTTGGCACAACCATGCACATGTCCATAACTCTGGGCGTATGGGAACACCGAGTGCATCCACCGGTTGTGAACATACACAAAGACGGCCGACCAACCCCGCTCGCCCCGTCGCAGGTTCCCCTAGGGGTTCAGGACGTTGGGGGTCCGACCTACTCGGCCCCCCACTTGGGCAACGTCCTTGGTCCCGTTCCTCCGGGGGGAGGATCTACCAGCGGGACCACGGGTAACCTGCCCTATTCCACTGGGGCCCGGCACGCTCCCGGGGGGGGGACCACATACCATGGTCGATTACTATTCCCCCCTGCTGCTCAAGGTTACCCCGGTCCCCGGCGAGTCCCTGCACAGTACTCTGGGCCGCCACGGCCCGCTTATCTCCCGGGGACCAGTGGCTGTATGCCCCCGAGAGAGAGAGACCAGTGGCTCAATACACACACCCAACCTGAACAACTATTTGGTCGATTGTGGCACCCAACCTCGCAGACTTGGGTCAACCTGGGTCTCCCACCTCGGGCGCTGTCCGATCGGCAGTCCGGGCTCTCCCACCCTAGCCCGTCTGCCGAGCATAGAGCCACGAGGGTCCCCGCCCTCTTCCCCCCCCCCCCCCCCCCACCACCCTACCAGGGCGGGACCCTCGCGCACCCGCGCAGATGCCCCCTGAGGAAGACCTCCCTTCCCAGGAACTCGACTCCCCACAGCCTGAGGACGACAACGATGAGGACCTCTTCTCATCCCTTATGATATCCACACCATTGAACGGTTTCGACCGGACTTGGTGTCAAGGGGACGATATCTTGCCTTCCCTGAGATCGTTGGGCCGGCCCCGGCCCAACACTCCAGACTCAGGATTGTCGCACCTCAGTCCCTCACATCGCTGTGGGAGAGTCCGGCAAAACGCGCCAGGGGTGCAGACGCCGTCCCCACGCCGGGTCAAGACCTTCCCCCGGCACCAATGCGGCCCCCTTCGGCGCCCTACTTGGGACCCGCAGGAAGCACCCAGTTACCTCCCTCTTTGCCGACAATCTGGCTACCAGGGAGTGGGCCATCTCCCAATCGGATTGTCTCCTGATACCCAACCGGGCCCACCCTACTTCGGCCACCATCTCCTTTAAAGTGTTTAAGGACTGGGACCGAGTAGCCCGGATGGGCATCTTACACACCACTGCAGGGCATGCCTACCTTAGCATGCTCTTGCAGAGGGCGGAGGTACTCTGGCCTGGGGATGACGGCGCCGTCCCAGTGCCTTCGGATACAAACTCCGAACCACACCAGGACGAACCTCGCTTATTCAGCGATCCCTTCATGCGACACCTAGTTAACAGGATATCGCATCACTTGTCGGCTGCGGCGGACAGCGCAGCAACAAGTCATTTTAATCGTCTACTAGTGGCTAGAGACGCGGTGCTTGCACACTCCTCACTCTCCCCGGCACTCAGGGCATCCTACGATGTGTCCCGGGCCAGGATCACTCACTCTTTGGCGAGTACTCCACTTGGCTATGTCTCTCTCGCTCGAGGAACGCAAGCAGGCGGCGTCCTTTGCCCCCCGGCCTCAGCCACGCCCTTCCAGGCCCCCCTTTTCGGTCTTACCCCAGGGCCAACAGGCCCACTCCGTATCCCCGACAAGCCCCATCTCACACCGCCGGGCGGCCAAGCGCCCACTTAACTCGCAGAGGCCTAAACGAAACCTCGCCAAAATTTTCGGTTCGGCCAGCAAGCACGGCCCCGCCGGTGACTGGAGGACACTCCCGTACTGGGCATGGAGCTGGCCCAACCTGCCCAGCAAGACACCGGCCCACTCTTCCCCTTCCCCCCACCTGGACCATCGGCTCCTCTGGCGGGCAACCTCTCCCGGCACGCCCGCCAGTGGCGACGTATGGGCCTCAGCCCCTGGGTAGTGTCGGTTCTTCAGGACGGGTTTCGCCTACCGTGGGCTCACGGTCGCCCTCCCCTCATGCGCTCTCCTCCTCCGTCCCCAGCGACCCCCCACCTGCCCAGGCGGATGCCCTTCGCCTGGAAGTCCTCGAACTCCTACAGAAAGGGGCCATCACCGAAGTTTTCCAGCCCTATCCCGGGTTTTACTCCCACCTGTTCGTGATCCCCAAACCTTCGGGGGGATGGAGGCCATCCTCAACCTTTCCCCCCTCAACAAGTTCCTCAGACATACCAAGTTAAAGATGGACACGCCCTCCCAGATCAGAGACTCCATCCACCACCTAGATTGGGCTACCTCCATAGATCTGAAAGATGCGTACTTCCAGATCCTTATTCACCCGGCGCACAGACGTTACCTCCGGTTCGTCTGGCAAGCTCAGGTGTTTCAGTTCAAAGCTCTCCCCTTTGGCCTCTCCCTGGCACCCTTCCTCTTCACGAAGGTTGTCAAGGAGATGGCCGCCCTGGCCAGGCAGGAGGACATTCGCCTCCTGGTTTACCTCGACGACTGGCTTGTCCTAGCCTCCTCCCAGCTCAGTGCCAAGCCCACACCACTCGCCTCCTCAGCCTTTGTTCCACCTTGGGTTTGTAACCAACCCCCTCAAGTGCGAACTCATTCCCAGTCAGAGGTTCTCTTTCCTGGGCATGAGTTTCGACACGATTACCATGAAGGTCGCCCCGACCCCAGAGAGGTCCGCCCGGATTGTGGACCTCATCTCGCGCCTCCGAGGAGCATCGCACACCTCGGCCAGAACTCTGTCCTCCCTCTTAGGGATGATGGAGTCCCTTTCTGCCCTCATTCTGCTGGGTCGGGTCCCCAAACGCCAGCTGCAGAGGGAGTTCCGTCGTCGTTGGTCCCAGACCTCGGACCGCTGGGACCTGACCATTCCCCTCGGCCCCTGGTTGTCGGGCGCCACGGACGAATGGCTCAATCCGTCCACCCTGATCACCGGCGTTCCGATCTCTCTCCCAACTCAGTCCCTCGACTATACACGGACGCCTCCACTCGGGCTGGGGGGCCCACTTGGGGGACAGTCATGCCTCGGGGATGTGGGACGCACAGATGGCTCGCCTCCACATCAACATATTAGAATTGGAAGCGGTCAGGCTGGCACTTCCAACATCTAATCTCTCACCGACTGGTTCTCCTCCTCACGGACAACACGTCGGTAGCCCATTACGTCAACAAGGGGGGGGGGGGGGGGGGGGCGCTCACTCCATCGGCCTCTCTCTACGGACAGAGGCCCTCCTTCGCTGGTGCCACGCACGGGGAACCACCCTCCGTGCGAGACACATAGCGGGGACACGCAACATCCTGGCAGACACTCTCAGCCGGTCAGGGACCCTTCTGCACACAGAGTGGACCCTGAACAAGCTGACACTAACCACTGTCTGGGAACATTGGTTCAAGCCCATGGTCGACCTATTTGCGACCTGGTTCAACCATCGACTCCCAATGTATGTCTCTCTCCAGTCCCGGAGCCCCGAGCGTACGCGGTCGATGCGCTCTCCCTCCCCTGGACGAGACTCATCGCCTACGCCTTTCCCCGCTTCCCCATACTTCACAAAGTGATCAGGAAGGCCAGGCTGGAGAGACCCAAACTCATCCTCATAACCCCGTGGTGGCCGACTCAGTCATGGTTCCCGGACCTCAGGTCCCTAACTCGCGTTCCCCCTCTCCAGCTAGCCCCTCGGTGGGACTTGCTCAGACAACCTCGCTCGGGCCTCCCTCACTCCAATCCCCAGATGCTTCGCCTACACGCTTGGCTTCTATGCCAGCCAAATTGCGACCACCGGTCCCCGCGCCCCCCCACCGACGGACCCCGGTCTGTCCTAGATACCCTGACAGAAGCGGGAGCATCGCAGGGACTACGAGACTTGGCCTCGGCCTCACGTAGGTCCAGCACAGAGTCCCTCTACAATTACTGATGGGAGAGATGGGTCACGTGGTGCAGGGCTAACTCGGTCCCCTACCTACACCCCTCCAACATCCAGTTAGGCAATTTCCTATCCCACCTTTGGTCCTCTCTAAAAACTCTCGGCTAGTTCCATTCGGGGTTACCGATCGGCCGTGTGCACCACCACCATCCGACAGCTCGGCGGCCCATCATTAGACAATGACTTTCTCCTCAGAGAACTATCTCGGGGGGTTGCCCTACGGGAAGGCTCAGTCCCCTAGGCGCGCCCCCATGTGGGACCTCTTTCTGGTATTAGGCGCCCTCAGAAAACCCCCTTCGAGCCCCTCCGCTCCATTCCCTTTGACCTCCTCTCCTTCAAGACCATCTTCCTTCTCTCCCTGGCCTCAGCCAGACGGCGAAGTGAGATTCATGCCCTCAGCGGGGACCCTCGGGACATCGCCTTTCACAGAGACGGCTCGGTCTCACTTAAGTTCCTACCTGAGTTCTTAGCGAAGAACCAGGAACCGGGCACGGCCTCTCCTTCCCTTCTGATCCGCTCTCTAGCGGATATCTTAGGCAGCGAGCGGGGTGGGGACATGGACCTGTGCCCCTCTAGGTGCCTCAGATACTACTGGGAGCGTTCCCGCCCCAGGCGTTCCTCGCAGAGACGCCTTCTTATTTCCATCAACCCCAACAACAAGAAGGACATATCGGCGGGCAGTATCTCTAGGTGGCTATCCAATACTATCAGATCTGCCTATGCCCAGGTGTACAAATACCTCCCAGCCCTTTCCCCCCGAGCCCATGAGGTCAGAGCGCTGGCCACGTCCTCAGCGTTCCAGCACTCTGTCCCCGTGCGCCATCTCCTGGAGGCAGCCTACTGGCGTTCGGAGAACCCTTTCATAAACTTTTATTTAAGGGACATCCGCATGACCAGGGCTGATGGTTCTAAAGGGATTTCAATTGTGGCGGCCAATGCAGCCATATCGGTCTACCCCCCGGAACCATTAGGGCGCTCGGCCCTCCTCCTATTCCTTTAAATTCTGCTATGGTCTGACATGGTATAGTATACGACGCCAAAATGGGGAGTTTGTGTTATACTCCCTGTTTGGCTAAGTATACTTACCATGTCGGACTCTAATGCCCGCCCTACCTTCCCCTCTAGCGCCAAGGTTCCCTGGGGGTTGCCTTGCGCGCAGGCCTCATTGAATGACGTACAGTACACGAACTTCAGCATCTTCCGTAGGCGGAAGTAGGGTGGGCGTCACGTGACTATCTTATGACTGCATTCGCCACAAAACTTCGGCCTGACAGAGCTGACTGACAGCCGTTTAATGCTATGGTCTGACATGGTAAGTATACTTAGCCAAACAGGGAGTATAACACAAACTCCCCATTTTGGCGTCATATACTGGACCATGTCAGACCATAGCATTCAATGGCAGTCAGTCAGCTCTGTTAGGCCAAATTTTTGTGGCAAATGCAGTCATAAGACAGTCATGTGACGCCCACCCCACTTCCGCCAACGGAAGAAGCCGATGTTAGCTTCCCGAACCGCATTCAACTTTGGCCTGTCGCCGAAGCAAGATAAGTCTTGTGCTCTGTCTCGCCTATACTTTGCTTTTGTGTAAAGATTGCTTGTGTTCACATTCTTGATTCATTCACTTGTGGCTTGTGCTAAACCCCTTAGTACACTTGCCGTGTGAGGCTATCGGTGGGCTAGCATTTCTATCTTCAATTCTTTTTCGCGATCGTCGTTGTCCCGTTTCGTGGTTTATCCGCGTAACCTGGTTCGTCGTTTATCTTCGTTTTACCTACGCCAGTTTGTTTGGTTTGGCGTTGTTCTTTCGGCGCCCCCCGAGTTCCTGGGCTTCTAGACCTCGTTCGCCTTCTCCTTAAGGCCCTCCTGCGCTTTATTTTCCATCATGCAACTACTTTGTGCGACGATCGCATTGCCGGTCTCAGCCGCCATCTTTCTTTGCGCGCGGTCGGGCTTTCAACCCTTCACCTCATCGTAATAAGTCCACCGTGCTACACGTGGTTTAGCGACTACATTTCTCGTGTTTCTACACATTTGCCTTTGCTTGTCTTCATTTATCGTTCTTCAACGTGTTTATAGCGATTGCGATCTACCTTCGCGATCTACTTTGTTTTCCACTCGTATTTGTACTTCATTCACGCAGCGTTACTCAGCACTTTTCGGTGACGGTGCTGTAAACCGGTGATCGAGTTTCCCACCATTTCTTGATCCCCTGGCACATCACACGTGCGATTTATCACACGCGCGATTTAACGCTCACCTATCCCTTGTGCTTGTTTATTTATATCGCTGTGCTGGTATATTTAGCTTGTATATTTATACTTCTACGCACGGCCGATCGAGGTTAATTATCCCTTGCTCGATTGACCGTCGTGTCTCCCCTTTGCGATTGTGTGCTCCGGATTTGCTCAGCACCATTGCCCATCATGGTGAAGGATTCCGTCGGGTCGAGCCACTCTACCTTTCAGAAGTCGCTCACATTCCCGGAGAACCCGCGGGTCGATTCCGATCCTGAGCAAACCGTTCTTACCACGGAAGAACGGATGGCCGAGGTAGATGGAGACGACCTTTTGGCGGAGGGGACGTGGAATCTTTCCTCCTCTACCTTACCGCCGGACGCACAACCGCTGCGTTCGAAAGATACAAGGCAAGTGGCCGCCATTAACAAATGTCTCTCTTTTGACCTGCCCAGAAAATCAAAAGGCAAGGCTCCCCTCAAAGGGCCGAGTCAAGCCAAATCATCTCCCCGAAATCTCAGTCTCCTTTGGCCAGCTTGCCTTCTACCTTTCCTGCGCAAAGCAAGACCTCTGTCTATTATGCTGTGTCACGCGACCCTCGGTCCCCAGGGACCTTTGCCGAGACGCGGACCGGCATGGGTGACGGGCTTGGGCAGGAATCACCACCCGTCATTCGCCTCTATGAGCCGCGGGTCATAGTTCTCCCCCCCTTACGGTCTCATGACGCTCGACCCCACCGTGCACAGGTGCAGCCAACACCCCTGCAGGAGGAGCGTCCTCCTAACTCCAGATGCAGTTTTATTGTCACGTCGTGGCAGGAGCATGGCTATAATTCTGGGCGTATGGCCATGCCGGGTTTTGACGCCAGTTGTGTCCATACACAAGGACGGTCAACCAACCTCAATCGACCGTCGCAGGTTCCCCTAGGGGTACAGGACATTGGGGAGTCGTCCCCACTTGGGCAACGTCCGCGGTCCCCGTTCCTCCGGGGGGAGGATCTACCAGCGGGGCTTGGGGAGGGAACATGGGGCTGCAGCCAATCCAACCCGCGCATAGGCGGGTAGGGGGCTTGGCTACCGCGCCCCCTCCTCACCACCTCCACCAGCGTCCTTGGAGGCCCACACCAAGGACGTGTCTGGAGCTCTGCATGCTCCCGGGCGGGTACGACAGACCACAGTCTCTCGATACCCCCCCACGGTGTTCCAGGTTACCCCGGTCCCCGGGGAGACCCTGCACAGACCCCAGGGCCGCCACAGCCCACATACCTCCCCGGGGACCAGTGGCTCTATACCCCCGAGAGAGACCAGTGGCTTAATTCCCACACCCAACCTGAACAGCTCCATGGTCACATGTAGCATCCAGCCTCATCCACCTGGGTCGACCTTGGTCTCCCACCTCGGGCGCTGTCCGATCGGCAGGCCGGGCTCCCCCACCCTAGTCTGGCCGCCGAGCACAGAGCCACGAGGGACCCGCCCTCACTCCCCCCACTCTCCCAATGAGGGCGGGACCCTCACGCACCCATGCAGTTGCCCCCTGAGGAAAGTCCCTCTCAACCTTCCCAGGAAGATGACCCCCACAGGCTGAGGACAAGGAGGAGGATGAACTCTTCTCCTCCTTGTACGACGTGCGAAGACCATTGAACGGTTTCGACCAGACTTGGTGACGAGGGATGTCCCATGAGCTTGGTGACGAGGGATGTCCCACCCTCTGACGATCTCCTGGCGTTCCCCGAGATCGTCGGGCCGCCCCCAGCCCAACGATCTAAACCCAGGATCGTCGTACCTTGGTCCATCACATCACTTTGGGAAGGTCCGGTAACTCGTGCCAGGGGTGCACAAGCCGTCCCCCCGCCAGGGCAAGACTTCTCCTCAGCGCCTAATGCGGCCACCGTCGGCACCCTCCTCGGGGTCCGCAGAAGGCACCCAGTCGCTCCTTATTCACAGACAATCCCGCAACCAGGGAGTTTGGCATTTCCCAAGGAGATTGTCGACTGATCCCCAACCGGGCCCCCCCTACTTCGAGCTCCATCTCCTTTAAGACCTTAAAGGACGGGGACCGGGTAGCCCGGATGGGCATCCTACACACCACTGCTGGGCACGCCTATCTTGGCATGCTCCTGCAGCGGGTTGAGGTACTCTGGCCGGCGGATGACAGCGCCGTCCCACTGTCCTCGGACTCAGGCTCCGAGACACACCAAGAGACGGACTCTCGCTGTTCAGCGATCCTTTATGCGACACCTAGTCAACAGGATGTCACATCACCTTTCAGCTGCGGCAGACAGCGCAGCCAGGAGCCACCTTAATTGCCTGTTGGTAGCGAGAGATGCCGTGCTGGCACGGTCCACTCTCTCCTCAGCGCTCAAGGCGTCCCTGTGGTGCGTCCCGGGCCAGGACCAGTCGCTCTTTGGTGACTATTCCACTGCTATCATATCGCAATCTGTCGAGGAACGCAAGCAGGCAGCGTCCTTGCACCTTGGCCTCAACCACGCCCTGCTAGGCCCCCAGTGCGTTCCTACCCTGCCTCCGCCAGGCCCAGACCTTATCCCAGGAAGGCACCATCTCACACCGCAGGACCCGCCAAGCGCCCCCACACACTTCTCCTAGGCCAAAACCGAAACCTCCCCAACAGAATTTTTTTCGGTTCGGCCAACAAACATGACCACGGCGGTGATTAGGGAATCACCCGGGGGGGACTTGGATCAGGCACAACCCTTCCATCACAACTCCCCCACCCTATCCCCCCTCCCCCACCTGGACCATCGGCCCCCCCTGGCGGGCAGCCTCTCCCGGCATGCCCACCAGTGGAGACATATGGGCCTCAGCCCCTGGATAGTGGCGGTTTTACAGGAAGGGTTTTGCCTACCTTGGGCCCACGAACGCCCTCCCCTCATGCATGCGTTCTCCCCCTCCCTCCCCCACAATCCCGGCCGGGCCAGGCGGAAGTTTTTCGCCTGGAAGTCTGAGAACTCCTTCAAAAAGGGGCCATCGCAGAGATTTCCCAGCCCAACCCCAGGTTTCACTCCCACCTCTTCATGATCCCCAAACCCTCTGGGGGATGGAGGCCCATCCTCGACCTCTCTCCCCCTCAAACAAGTTTCCACACCCACCAAATTCAAGATGGACACTCCCACCCAGATCAGAGACTCCATCCATCAGCTCGATGGGGCTACCTCCATAGATCTGAAGGATGCGTACTTTCAGATCCTCATTCACTGTGCCCACAGACGTTTCCTCCGGTTCGTCTGGCGAGGTCGAGTGTCCCAGTTCAAGGCTGTCCCCTTGGTCTCTCCCTTGCACCCTTCCTCTTCACGAAGGTTGTCAAGGAGATGGCCTCCTTGGCCAGACAGGAGGGCATTCGCCTGCTTGTCTGCCTGGACGACTGGCTCGTCCTAGCCCCCTCCCAGGCTCAGTGCCAAGCCCACACCAACCGCCTCCTCAGTCTCTGTTCCACACTGCGGTTATCACCAACCCCAACAAGTGCGAACTCACTCCCAGTCAGAGGTTCTTCTTCCAGGGTATGAGTTTCGACACCATCTCCTGCAGGTCTACTGTACCCCAGAGAGGTCCACCCTGAAAGTGGACCTCATATCCCGCCTCCGAGGGGCATCCCCCTCCTCGGCCAGAACTCTGTCCTCCCTCCTAGGGATGATGGAGTCCTTCTTGTCTCTCATTCCCCTGGGTCGGGTCCCCAAGCGCCAGCTGTGGAGGGAGTTCCGTCAACGTTGGTCACAGACCGCCGACCGCTGGGACTAGACCATTCCCCTCAGCCACGGGTTCACTTGTGCCACGGAGTGGCCCAATCTGTCCACTCTGACCACTGAGGTTCCCCTCTCTCTCCCAACTCTGCCACTGGAACTCTACACGGACGCCTCCAACTTGGGCTGGGGGGCCCACTTGGAGGACAGTCTCACCTCGGGGCGTGGGACGCGCAGATGCACGTCTCCATGTCAGTGTCTTAGAATTGGAAGCGGTCAGGCTGGCCCTCCTGCACTTTCAACATCTAGTCTCTCACGGCTGGTTCTCCTCCTCACGGACAACACGTTGGTAGCTTACTAGGCCAACTGTGGGGGGGGCTCACTCCATCGGCCTGTCACTGCAGAGGCCCTCCTTCGCTGGTGTCGTGCACGGGGAACCACCCTCCGTGCGAGACACATAGTGGGGACACGCAATATCCTGGCAGACTTTCTCAGCTGGTCAGGGCCCCTTCTGCACACAAGAGTGGACCCTGAACAAACTACACTGACTGCAGTGTGGGAACACTGGTTCAAGCCCATGGTCGAACTCTTTGCAACCAGGTTCAACCATCGTTGTCCGATGTATGTCTCTCCCGTCCCCAAGCCCCGAGCGCATACAGTCGATGCGCTCTCCTTCCCTGGGCGGGCCTCATAGCATACGCCCTTCCCCCCTTCCCCATACTCCACAAGTTGATCAGGAAGGCGAGGCTGGAAGGACCCTGGCTCATCCTCATAACCCCTTGGTGGCCGACCCAGTCCTGTCTCCAGACCTCAAGTATCTCAGCCATGTTCCCCCCTCCAGTTAAACCCTCGGTGGGTGAGGCAGCCCTGCTCAGGCCTCCCTCACTCCAACCCCCCAGATGCTTCGCCTACACGTTTGGCTTCTATGCCAGCCAAGTGTGAGCACCTGTCCCTACCTCCCTCTCCTACAGATCTCCCCCTACGTCCAGATAGGCAATTTCCTTTTCTTCCTCTCTTAAGCTCTCTGCCAGCTCCATTCGGGGCTACAGGTCAGCTATCTGCACCCCCCATCCGCCAGCTCGGCAGCTCATCTTCCCTGTCTTTCGAGAATGACTTTCTTCTCAGAGAGGTATCTAGGGGGGTGCCCTACGGGAAGCTCACTCCCATAGGCACATTCCGCTGTGGGACCTCTTTCTTGTGCTAGACTTCCTCAGAACCCCCCTGTCAAGCCCATAGCCATCCTCCCCTTGTCCTCCTCTCCTTCAAGACCACTTTTCTCCTCTCCCTGGCCTCGGCCAGAAGACGAGGTGACATCCATGCCCTCAGTGGGGACCCACGAGACATTGCCTTCCACAGGGATGGCTCTGTCTCCCTTAAGTCCTTCCAGAGTTCTTAACAAGGAATCAGGCCTGGCACTATCTCTAGGTGGCTATCCAATACGGTAAAATCGGCTATGCCCAGGCTTACAAGGGCCTCCCCAGTCCTTTCTCCCCGGGCCTAGGAGGTCAGAGAGCGCTGACCACTTCCACAACCTTCCAGCACTTTGTCCCCTTGCACCATTTCTTGGAGGCAGCCTACTGGCGTTTGAAAAACCCTTTTTCATAAACTTTTATTTAAGGGATATCCGCATGACCAGGGGCTGATGGTTCTAGGGATCTCCTTTGTGGTGGCCAATGCAGCCATATCGGTTAACCCCAAGAACCACTAGGGCGCTCTGCCCCCTCCTATTTCCTTTAAATTCTGCTATGGTCTGACATGGTACAGTATATGACACCAAAATGGGGAATTTTTATTATACTCCCTGTTTGGCTAGTATACTTAACATGTCAGACTCTAATGCCCGCCCTACCTTCCCCGCTAGCGCCAAGGTTCTTTGGGTTACCTTGTGTGCAGGCCTCGCTGAATGAGGTTCGGGAAGCTAACATTGGTTTCTTCCATTGGCGGAAGTGGGGGTGGGTGTCACGTGACTGTCTTATGACTGCATTTGCCACAAAAATTCGGCTTGACAGAGCTGACTGACTGCCGTTGAATGCTATGGTCTGACATTTTAACTTTCTTGACAATCGGGCGCCTGCTAGCGCCCAACCGAAATCACACAGCCAAAACGCTGAGCGCCTGCCAGCGCCCGTAAAACACGTGGCAACAATGGGCGCCGCCATGTTTCTCGTAGAAAAGGAAGTCTCGTGAGAACGTGATTTCCTTCTTCCTGCAGCATTTTTCTACCGTCTGCAAAAAAACGCGAGTCGATGCGTGCCGTGGTTCTCGAGTTACGAATTTTTAAAGTTTTGAAGTCGAAATGCTGTTTTTCACCATGGCTAACCTTGATTTCTGCCGTTCTATAATGAGATTTAGTGATGGAGATACTGTGATTTGTAGAATTTACGGCATAAGGCTTAGTGAAAGTGCTGGGTAATGAAGCTTAGAGTGACCTAAATTTCGACTGGGATGAGGTTCCAGGTATGATGAGCAACGATTCGGAAGAAAGTTCTGAAGAGAAGAAGATTTTTTTTTTTCCCCGAGTAAATGGCTCATGTGACATTCTTCAAACTTACGATATAGCAATGTATATATTCGTAGGAATTTTAAAAATATTTTCATTTCATTCTTTCCTTTCCTCTCTTTTAAATTTTTTTTTAATTGAGTAACCATGTTCCAATTACGGAGTTAGCTATCTTGCCGATGGTTTTCGGTGTAACTAAGCTCAGATAAGTGCATAGTGAAGAGGGTTAAGTATACTAGCCAAATAGGGAGTATAATAAAAACTCCCCATACTTAAGATCTCGCTCACTTATTATTGGTGCTGTATCTATCAGTGCTGTTCCACACGGCCGATCGAGTTTATTTACAATTTTCTTGATCGACCGACTTCTCTTTGTGGTCATGTGCTCCGGGTTTGCTCTGCCACCATAGCCCAACATGGTGAAGGACAACCGGCTCGAGCCACTTCGCCATCCAGAAGTCGCTCATATTCCCGTTGGGTCCACTTGTCGATTTCAACTCAGAGCAATCCGTTCTTGCTACGGAAGAACGTACGGCCAGGGTAGAAGGAGATGGGGATTCCTCGGAGGGGACGCGCGACCCACCTCCTCTACCCGACTGGCGGACACACGATCGCTGCGTCTGAAGGCTACAAGGCAAGCTGCCACCATTTCTAATTGTCTTTCTTTTAATGTGCCAGAAAATCTAAGGGCAAGGCTCCCTTACAAGGGCAAAGCCGTTTTAAACTTCTGATCAAAATTCCCCCCCCCCCCCCCCCCCCCCCAGTTTATCGGCCAGCTTGCCTTCTTCCCTCCCAAAGCACAGTGATACTTCTCACAATCATGCTGCGTCACGTGACCCTCGGGCCCCCAGGGAACTTTGCTGAGGCGCGGGACCAGCACGGGTGACGGGTCGAGGCTGGAATCACCTCCCATCACTCGCCTTGATGAGCCGCGTGTCACTAGTCTTCCCCCTAATTGACATGCAGACTCATGATGCTACCCCCCACCGTGCACAGGTGCAGCCAACACCCATGCACGAGGAGCGTCCAAACTCCGGAAGCGGACTTGTGGTCACACCTTGGGACAACCCAGGAGGTGTCCATAGGGCTTATGGTCAGGCCGTGGCTCCCGGTCCTGTCCATAAACATGGGCGGTCGACCTACCCCGATCGACCGTCGTATGTTCCCCTAGGGGTACAGGATGTTGGGAGGACTTATTCCGTCCCCCACTTGGGCAGTGTCCGTGGTCCCGTTCCTCTGGGGGGAGGATCGACCAGTGGGACCATGGGTGACCTGTCCTACTCCACTCAGGGGGTGTCATGGTGCCGCAGCCAGCCCAGTCTGCACACCGGCGGGTAGGGGGCTCGGCTGCTGTATCCTCCTCCGCTCCACCAGTTACACAAAGGACCTCCAAGGTTCCCACCAGGGAGGTGTATGAAGCTGTGCCCTCTCCGGGGAGGGTACAACAGGCCACGGCCTCTCAGTGCCCCCCCCCCCCCCCCCGCATGGTGTTTCAGGTTACCCTGGTCCCCGGGGAGATTCTGCCCCAGGCCGCCACAGCCCATCTGCCTCCCCAGGGACCAGTGGCTCTATGCCCCCGAGAGGGACCAGTGGCTTAACACCGACACCCAACATGACCAGCTCCACGGTCGGATGTGGCACCCAGCCTCCTCGAGCTGGCTGGACCTCAGTCTCCCCTCTCGGCGCTGTCCGATTGGCAGGATGGCCCCCCCCCCCCCAGTCTGGCCGCCGATTATAGAGCCACGAGGGACCCACTCTTGCGTTTCCCCACTACCCAGCTAGGGCGGGACCCTCACGCACCCCTTCAGTTGCTTCCTGATGAAGGTTCTGTGCAACCTGTCCAGGAAGGCGATCACCCAGAGTCTGAGGATGAGGAAGAAGAATCGTCCTCATCGTGTGATGTGTTCACCCTGGAACAGTGGCGCCCAGACCTTGTCCTGAGGGAGTCCCCACCCTCTGACAACGTCCTTTCTTCTCTAAATTCGCTGGGCCGCCCCCAGCCCAGCGATCTAAACCCAAGATCGTCACACCTCAGTCACTCACATCTATCTGGGAAGGTCCAGCAACTCGTGCCAGGGGTGCACAGGCTGTCCCTCCACCAGGGCAAGGATCCCTCTCGGCCCCTAATGCGCGGCCCCCGTCGGCACCCTCCTTGGGGACCGCAAGAAGACCCCAGTCGCCTGTCTGTTCTCCGACAATCCGATGACCAGGGAAATGGGTATTTCCCCGGCAGACTGTCGGCTTATTCCTCATCTGCCCCCCCCCCCCCCCCTCCGCCACGATCTCTATGAAGAACCTGACGGAGTGGGACTGGGTAACCAGAATGGACATGTCTTTCTGGACATGCTCCAGCAGCGGGCGGAGGAACTCTGGCAGGAGGAGGACGGCGCCTTCCCAGTGTTCTCTGACTCAGGCTTTGAGACACACCAGGAGACGGATTCTCGCCTGTCGGGCAACCCACTGATGCTATACCTGGTTAACAGGATCTTGCATCACCTTTCGGCTGCAGCGGACAGCGCAGCCAGGAGCCTCTTCAGTTGCCTATTGGTCGGTAGAGATGCCGTGCTGTCACGGGCCAATCTCTCCCCAGCGCATAAGGCAGCCTGCAGTGCATCCCGGAGCAGGGCCAGTCGCTCTTCGGCGACTATTCGACTGCGGTCATGTCACACTCAGTCGAAGAAACGCAAGCAGGCAGCAGCATTTGCGGCCAGGCCACCGCCACGCCCTGCTAGGCCCCCATTGCATTCCCCCCCTGCCTTTTCCAGGCCCAAGCCCTATCCCAGGCAGTCACCATCTCACACCGCACAGTCCGCCAAGCGCCCTAATATCTTCTCTAGGCTGAAACTGAAACCTTCCCAGCAGAATTTTCGGTTCGGCCAACAGATTCGACCCTGGAGGTGACTGGGGGAGTCACCCACGGTGGAACTGGATCAGGGAGAACCTACTCAGCTAAACCCACCTCCCGCCCTCTCGCCTCCCCCCCCCAGCTGGACCCTCGGCCCCTCTGGCGGGCAGGCTATCCTGGGCATGCTGCCCACCCTGCCTTCCCTGCTAGCGCTATGGTTCTCGGGATTACCTTGCACATAGGCCCGTTGAATGAGGAACATGAAGTTTACACCTGCTTCTTCCCTGGCGGAAGTAGGGTGGGCGTCACATGATGGTCGTATTACTGCATTAGCCACAAAAAATTCAGCCTGGCAGAGCTAACTAACTGCCGTTGAATGCTATGGTCTGACATGGTAAGTATACTAGCCAAACAGGAGTATAATACAAACTCCCCATGTCTGTCAGATTGTTGCTGAACTGCTGTATATATGTTTTACTCTTGTTTGTCAGATTGTTGCTGAACTGTCATGTATGTTTTACTCTAAGCTGTCTATCAGATTGTTGCTGAACTGCCATGTATGTTTTACTCTAGCCGTCTGTCAGATGGTTGGTGAACTGCCATGTATGTTTTACTCTAGCTGTCTGTCAGAATGTTGCGGAACTGCTGTATATGTTTTACTCCAGCTGTCTGTCAGATTGTTGCGGAACTGCTGTATATGTTTTACTCTAGCTGTTTGTCAGGTTGTTGCTGAACTGCCATGTATGTTTTATTCTAGCTGTCTGTCAGATTGTTGCTGAACTGCCATGTATGTTTTACTCTAGCTGTTTGTCAGATTGTTGCTGAACTGCCATGTATGTTTTACTCTAGCTGTCTGTCAGACTGTTGCTGAACTGCCGTATATGTTATACTCTAGCTGTCTGTCAGACTGTCGCTGAACTGCCATGTATTTTATATGGGCTTCTGAAATACCAGCAATATACAGTTAGTTCATAAATTAAGTTTTTCTATGTAGCTGTTGCTTGAAACTTTTCCTGTAATATCAATAATATCAGAGAAAAAAGATGCAGATAAGGTCTTCACTCAAATCACATTTGTATTGATTGATTGATTTTTTTTTTTTTTTTTAGTATAAAAGTCTCTGATGAGAAGGACAAAGAAGTTGGGATGGGGGATTGTGAGATCAAAATAATACACCCCAAAATTTTCACTCTACAGTCAACTCCACATCACACCAGTCACAGTTCTTGTCTTTTTTTTTTTTTTTTTTTTTTTTTTCGTATGCTTGCGCAGTAATGACAGAAAATGACAAATGGTAGAAGGTTCACCTGTGTCATGTGATCTTGTGTTTTTGTAGGTTCATCCGACAAAACTGCTGATGGTCTGAACTTTTGATGCCAACGCTCTGCGGCAGAGTAAACGGAAACGAAAACCTCCATCAGCTCTGGAGGAAGCTGCAGGAGGGTCGGCAGGGGGAAGCTGGGTCAGAGCTGCCTCAAAGTGAGTGGGCGTGGATGGTGATGACATTGTGTTTACCTACATACAGGCAGCACTGTGGACTACAGCTGTTTTCTGTCCTGTGTGTCAGTCTGTCCATTTGGTAACAGGAAAACTATTTAGGGGATTTTGGTAAACATTTTACAGACGTCTGTTTTAAGGTTTCTTCAAAGTTCGAAATAGAAAACAACACACACAAAGAAAGCCAACCAAATACCTCAGAAAGAATAGCGGTCTTCCTCTGTTGAACTGGGGATGAAGTCAGCATGCACTGGGGTTGACTTCTGACTGTTGGATTTGGAGACAGGTGTCATTGTACTTGTCACTTGTTTAAAGACTGAACTGAAATTATGTTGGTGAGAATGCTGAGTATTTCTTCACTGGTAATTTATATGAAAGCAACTCTCTCTCTCTCTCTCTCATTTTCTCTCTCTCACATGTCCCTTACACACTTACATACACTGCAGATGCACTGTAAGAACACACACACACACACACACACACACACACACACATGTACACGCACACAAGCAGTTCACATATGAAAACTAATGCACATAAGCCACATTGTGTATAGTGTCCATTTTTACTGCAATAGAAATCAGTATCTCTTAAACATGTATGTGTACATTGCATTACATGTATCAAATTTCCATAGTTACACACACACGCACGCGCACGCACGCACGCATGCAGACACACACACACACACACACACACGCACACGCATGACAGTCCAGCCTTTTCCTTATTCTCATACTTAACTGTCCTAGCAAATGCCGTATTCCCACATAGCTAAGAACAAAGCCAGATTATCAGGATCAAAAGAAAAAGACAGAAAATTGGGGAGAGGAGGGAGCTGGCCTGATCTCAATCCCCAGATAGGCCATCCACAAGGATTACCCTTAGGGAGTTCACAATCTGATGCCTTGTTAGTAACAGCAGTTTTTTCCCATCTATGTGTGATTAAGCAGGCAGGTGGGAGGGCATCCTGGTGTTTGGACAGGTAAGTAGACCATAAAACTATTTTCAGTTATAGAATTCCTTTTTGTCATAAATTTCCGAATTTGTTTTTTAATACTCACTGCAACATCCAATTAAAGGGAAAGTACATAGTCCTTTAGATTGACCATTTTCCTGCACAGATTTCTTTCCCTCACACTGTAGACCGTGTATAATGCCGTTTTTCAGTGTTGTTCTGAAACAGATGGAAGGTTGACTTTGTTTACGCAAAATAGTGGTGGGCAGGCTGTACTCATATCATTTCAGTGTGTAGTGCAACATAAGGCCTCAGACTGTTTCATGTGACTCAGGGAAGCGTTACTGCATGGATTAATCACATCATTCTTCCAAGTGGGTCAGCTGGTGGATATTGCGTGCCTGACAAGGAAACTGTTTTTCAACCTTTTTTTTTTTTTTTTTTGAGAATTTAGTGAGATATTTTGACAAATCATTAAAAAAAGAGAAGCATCTGTGAAAAAAAAAACTGTTAAAAAGTTTAAAGGAAGAGAAAGTAAACTTCCAAATGGTACACAATTTGTTTGTCTTTGTCATTTTGTGTAAGTGTGTTGATTAAAAAAAAAAAATGTCCAAAATAGCCCGTCACAGTAATATTACTTGGTCCATTAATTTTGGTTCCGTCACTGAAGGGTTAAGGGAAGAGTTAGCTCCCCGCTGTCCTGGGAATCCAGATGTATGGCGTTGTTCCTAGTGGAGATAAGTATTTGTTTTTGACAGGTATGTATGAAGAAAATTCCTTTTGATGCTTTCTATAATTTTTTTTGTATTTTGCTCTGTTTTGGCAGTATATTGGCCAAAGTGTCTCGGTTTAGAGGTGCAAACAGAGAAAAAGGTGAATTGAATGCTGCAGCATGGTTCACACACCCAGGTGAGTTCACATGTCTAATGTGTTGGCTGTTGGTAGCTGTGTGTGGCTTTGCTTGTGCATGAGTGCATACATGAATGTGTGAAAGCTTTCACAGTATTCGTCTTCTAAGCTTACTGTTTTGTCTGTCTCCAGTGCTGATGACAGAATCAGCAAGATTGCACACTCATCTAAAAAAGAAAAGAAACACCAAGTCCCAGATATGTAAACAAATCTGACATCAAATATTAAATGTACAAGAGACTCTCATAGTTTAGAAAAAGAAAGAGCTGTGACAAGTGTGATCCTCTAAAATATATAAACTTAGGCATTTCTTCACTAGTTCTTGGATGTTGGAAATCTACAGGAAGGTTAGTGAATTTTGCAAGTACAACACAGTTAATTTGTTTGCATGCAAGGAGAGGAATAGGGAAAGTGAAATTAAAACAGAACACTTGCCAAACTAATGGGTGAATAATGTATTAATATTAATTTTGATCATTGAATTTTAGAGATGGACAGTTCTGTTTGTCTGCAGTTAGTGCAAAATATTTCTTTTGTGCGCCTAAGGTGAAAAAAAAATCAGAATTTTACATAAAGATATAGGATAAGCCCCTTGTCTTGTTCTCCTTGTGGGCTTTGAGGAAAGCATGGCAGAAAGATGAGTGATATTAATGAGTCCAAATTGGGAGATAGGATCATAACTGGGGACTTTGGCAGTCTTTGAATCGTGATTCATCGTGAAGTCTGAACATGTGTGAAACTGTCGTGCATGTGGTTGTCAGCTGTGCTTCTTTTGACAAAGCTGAATGACATTCATGCATATGCCCCCTCTGCATACATCATGCACCTGTACAGAATCCTCAGACACATAAACCCATATTGTGAGCAGTTCCTTTATGAAGTACAATGACCCTGTGATAGTCACTTCCCAGACAGGTGCCCCAGCATACCTGCTGATGTGTGTGCCCACAGATACAGGGTTGAATGGAGTTGTGCTTGCTGATACAGACATGCACATGGGTACACACACAGTATACCTGTACCTGCTGATACCCTAGCCACAGTTGTGCAGTGACTGGTTGTAGCAGGCTAGGAGGTTGTATGAGTCCCATCAGGTATTCTTATGCGGGAATTTAGGGTCTCTGCCAGCTCCTATCCATTGCGCTACAAGGCTTAGATGGGAAGACTGGAATCACAGGGTGATGTTTCCTCCACTGTGTGAAGTCATCTCTGACAGTATTCCCAGATGAACTGACCAACAGTTAAGGTGTCGGTCCCACAGCTGGTTCACACTGGTACCATAGAAGCAGAGTTACAGCTCCTGTCGTGTTAGGTCTTCCATTGCAGTGTCAGTGGGCCTGTATGTGCTGATCTCACTTGTGATTTCCTCATGTGTGTCTGGCCTTTCATGTCAAGTGCTGGTGCTGGCAAAATCATGGAGACTGTTATAGGATGTATGTGATGGGTCTGTGACTGAGCAGTTGTTGTCAGTAGGAGGCTTAGAAGGTGCTGTGCTCCGTATGTTGGATCAGAACAGGCTGCATGGAATACTACTGAAGTGACTAGATGGCAGTGTCTCCTGTGGGTGTCAATAGGACAATTAGATGTTGCTTGCTTCCTAGGGACTGCAGTGCTGTGGCTGCAACAGGACACCTTTGGATGCAGGTTTTGCATGGTGGGAGTGGGAGATGGGAGACTTGAACAGTGTGCTAATAATCTGATTGAGGGTGGTCCAGAGACAGACAGGGCAAGGAAGGAAAAAAAAAAATTAAGAATGAAAAATATTAGATGGCATTAAAAAAAAAGAAAACATTAATGCAGTCAAAAGACAAAAACAAATTCACACATATCCGGCATTTTTCTTGCATGCTGAGGTTAATAGTTCTGTGGAAAAAAAGAGGTGTGAAAACTTAAGTGTCAACAGCACTGTTCAAATGTTTTTTTTCTTGTCCAGTGGATCAAGCAGATGCTCCTGACTACTACAACATCATTAAGAAGCCCATGGACTTCTCCACCATTCGTAAAAAACTTTGAGGTCAGTGAGTTTTAGTTGGGTTTGTTGGGTTTTGCTGAACCCAGTAAATTGAAGCCTTGGGCGATGCCTTTCTTCTTTTCAGCACATAATGTACTTTGGGAAGTATTTGTGTTGTCAGTCATTCATAATTTTACATTCATAATTTTCCATAGTATGTAAAGGAATTCTTCAGACTGTTAGTCATGACTTTTTGAGAATATTGGTGAGCAATTTAGTACTTATTTTCTAGTAAAATTTAGAAAGAGAGGGGGTTTAGTTACCGCCAAGGACACAGACAAATAAAGTACAGGACAAGACACAATGCATTTCGACCTCTTGGGTCTTCTTCAGGCGAAAACAAATAACATTTAGGACAGTTGAAACAAAGAACGAGAAACTATTTATCATTTCATGTTTGCCGTCCGACAAAAATGGCCGCTGGACGGAAACGAGGCCACCCAGGAAATTTTTATATATATGTGTGTGTGTGTGTGTGTGTGTGTGTGTGTGTGTGTGTGTGTGTGTGAAATAATGGGGTTTGTAGCTTGTTTTTGTAGAATAGTATGATATATGAATGACGGTAGTGATTATGGTGGATTGATTATAGTGCTTAGTGGGGGGAGAAGGAAAAAAAGAGGAAGGAAAAAATTAAAGAATAAAAGATCAATCAGTAAATGAATAAACGATTTTAATGGGTGGTGATGGTGGTGATAGTATGTGTGTGGGTAGTTGTATGTGGGGGTGGGGGTAATACTAATAAAATTACATATAGGAAAAAAATAAATAAATGAAACAAGATAAATAAAATGAATAAAAGGATTTTAAAGAAAATGATGAATATAAATGAATAATGAAAATAAATGAAATAAATGGAGGTGGCTGCAACTTCTGTATGAAGTGGGTAGTGGGGGGTATGGTGGTAGTGTGTGTGTGTATGTATGTGTGTGTGTGTGTTGGTGGAAGATATTGCCGACTGGTGTTGAAGTGGTGGGTATGTATATTTGTGTTACTGTTGGATATTGATGCCTTGGGGCTGTAACATACCAAGTTTGGCAATGAGATGGGTCTCTCTCGTGCTGTACATTCGAAGCTATCACTCTGTGATTGCCAGAGTGCCAAGACTTTCACATGGTTGATGTTGTATTGGGAGTGGTTGAAATGAAGGGCAACTGGTTTGGGTGGGTGGTGGCGGATGTCAGCCAGGTGTTCAGAGGTGCGCGTCTCCAGTGTGCAGGATGGATGTTTCACCTCTATAGATCTTGCCGCACAGCTGGCAGTGAATAGGGTATACAATGTGTTGTGCCTCTGACAGGAGAATGTGCGTTTAATTGTTAAGTAGTCTTTTGGGCCCTGTAGAACGGTATCAGGTTTGGTGAGGGGGCAGATTTTGCATTTAGGTTGTGAGCAGGGGTGAGCACCTGGTGGTGTAGGTGTGGAGATTCTGTTCAATTTGGACCGCACAAGAAGATCTTTAAGGTTTTTATCATGTTGGAACATGATGATCATGCGTCTGGTATGGAAGACAGGTTTGTGGTTTTGTACAATGTGCCAATTGGATTTGAGAATCCTGCAGATGGGGAGGGTGTGTGGGTGGAAGAGGAGGTAGGCAGTGGGTCTGTCTGTCTCTTTCGGATGCTGGGTTTCCAGAGCAGATGGTCTGGATATGGCTGTGGTGTGGCTTAGAGCTTCGTTGATGATGGAACTGGGGTATCCAGAGTTTGTGAAGAATTCTAGACATTTTGGCTGCTTGTATAGTGAAGTTATCTTCACTGGAGCAAAGTCTGCGAAGACAGAGAAATTGTGAGCATGGAATGCTGTCTTTAGTGTATGGGTGGTGGGAGGATATGTAGTCTAGGTATGCTTGTGGATCAGTAGGTTTGTAGAAAACAGAAGTTTTGTGTAGGTCGTCTTCGAAAGGAGATGGTGATGTCTAGGAAGTTAACTGACTGTGAAATGGTGTAGGTTAGATGGATGGATGGATGGAAGGTCTGGGGAAAGTTGAGGAAGTTGAGGAGATCTTGTTTGGGCATGGATGTGGCTCCCAGTCCATCATCAGTGTACCTTTTGTGTAATTCTGGTGTGGGGCTTGCACATGTGGTTAGTAGGCAGTGTGAGTGAGAGACCCTTCTCATTGCCAAACTTGGTACTCTACAGCCCCAAGGCATCAAACATCCAACAGTAATATAAATATACATACCCACCACTTCAACACCAGTCGGCAATATCTTCCACCAACACACACACACATACATACACACACCACCACCATACCCCCCAACACAGCCTACTAACCACACATACAGGCCCCACACACCAGAATATATATTTCCATTTTCTGCAAACCCCCCGATGCACTTGCATGCCTAGACTACACATCCTCCCACCACCCATGCACTAAAGACCGCATTCCATACTCACAATTTTTCCACCCTTCGCAGACTTTTCTCCAGCGAAAAAGACTTCACTAGATACAAGCAGCCAAAAATGTCTGCGCACTTGAGACACACATCTATGAACACCTGGCTAACATCTGCCACCACTGACCCAGACCTGTTGCCCTACATTTCAACCACTCCCAACACATCAACTATGGGAAAGTCTTAGCACTCTGGAAATCACAGAGTGATAGCTTCGAACGTACAGCACGAGAGAGACCATCTCATTGCCAAACTTGGTACACTACAGCCCCAAGGCATCAACATCCAACAGTAACACAAATATACATAACTGCCACTTCAACACCAGTGGCAGTATCTTCCACCAACACACACACATACATACAAACATATACACACACCACCACCATACTCCCCACTACCCACTTCATACAGAAGTTGCAGCCACCCCCCATGTAGCTTATTGTATTCTATTTCATTATATTTTATTTTATTCTATTTCATTATATTTGATTTTATCTTATTCATTTATTTTTATTATTATTATTATTTATTTAACTAATTTATTTATTCGTTTTATTTTATTGTATTTCATTTTATTTTTTCCTTCATCTGATTTTATTAGCACTACCCCCACCCGCACATACAACTTCCCACACATAACTACTATCATCACCATCACCGCCCATTAAAGACGTTTATTTATTTATTGATTGATTTTTTATTCTTTATTTTTTTTTTCCTTTCCTTTTTTTTTTTTTTCTTTTCCCCCTACTAAGCACTATTATCAATCCACCATAATCACTACCGTCACTAATATACTATTCCACAAAACGAGTTACAAACCTCATTGTTTCACACCCCCTCCCCCCCCCAAAACTATTTCCTCTCCCATGATCCCCTCCTGGGTGGCCTCGTTTCCATCCAGCAGCCATTTTGGTTAGGCGGTAAACATGACAAGATGAGTGGTTTCTCGTTCTCCGTTTTCACTGTCCTAAATGTTATTTGTTTTCACCTGAAGAAGACCCAAGAGGTTGAAATGCATCGTGTCTTGTCCTGTACTTAATTTGTCTGTGTCCTTGGCGGTAACTAACCCCCTCTCATTCTAAATTTTGCTTCATTTTCCGCCCTCAGTCTCTGTTTTTTAAAACAGTTTTCTAGTGTTTATGCCAAAATGCATTGTTACTGTTTGTAATTTACGCAACATATCACTGGAACCTGATATTTGATGGATGAAAATATCACACACACACACACACGTTGGCTTACAGTTTTAAAAATTAGTGAAAGAAAAGTTATTTTACAAAAAAACGACAATAGTATAATTTAAGGAAAAAAAAAAAAGGTTATGATAAAAGAGCAGTTTTTTTTCCTGCAGTGGAAAAAAAAGAACAACCTTAAATGATATTGTTCTGTGTAGAGTGGCCTATACACGCAGTTTGAAGAGTTTCATGCTGACATGCAGTTAGTGCGGGACAACTGTTTTCTCTACAACGCTACCAACACCCGTGTTTACCAAGACTGCACCCAGGTCTTCAGGTTTTATCAGCAGGAAATTGATCGCCTGTTAGAAAAGTCACCCACCAAGACGCCAGCTGTGAGTTTGTGTGTCTTTACCACAAAGCTGAACTTCTGATTTTTTTCTGAAGTATTTCAATTGAATGTGTTTGATGCTGATATAAATTAACTTGTAGTGTATGTCTGTGAACAAATTCTATATATTTGAAAGAAAGTATTTGACTTCCTTTGAGTGTATGTGCAAAAAAAAAAAAAATGAAGTAGTTAGAGAGTGTCCTGTTCACCTGCCGCTAGCAAAACCAGAGACAAAGAAAAAGAGTATGCAGATTTGTATTAGACTACTTTTTATAGGAGAGGAATTGGCCTCTGCTGTTATCGGCATTTGTGGGTCACTGGATCTTATCCTTATTGTTGACAGTACAAGAAGAAGACTGAATTTCTGAATGATTGAAAAGTAAGTCCTTAACTTACACAATTGATGTAGAAAAATTGAACTTCATATGATTCTGCAGGTAACGTCAAAGTTACGAGCTCTGCAGATACATATAACAGGATTTGTACGCTCCTTGAAACTCCTTCAATTCTTAGAGCGAATTTCAAGACCTTGAAAACGGTTGAAAATCAATAAAATGTGGTTCTGGTGACTAAACCTCCATGAAAACCTTTGAAACTAAAGCCATCAGCTCCAAAGATTTTTAATGTGACAAAAAGAAATGGCAGTTTGATTTTTCTCTGTTCAAGTTGAAGTGATGAAAAATTATTTTGAAACAAATTTTTACATCATCGTCGCGATCTCGGATTGTCGTCTGCTAATTAACCAAAGGAAATAATTTGTAACTTCATCAATTTTTACGCATGTATTGTAGCCTTGAAGTAAAAAAAACTCTTCTTGAAAACTCCATGAATTTTGTTCTTGGGAGTCTGTAGTCCTGAACCCAGTATAAGCTGGACTTAACGGTCACAGCATTGAAAATTAAACATAAATCAAGCTTTTGAGTTTGTGTTAGATGACAGTGAATTTGTGTTATTCTTACCTCACTTTTTGGGCATAATGAATTATCAGCATAACTATTGAAAAAGAAAATCATATATAAATCAGCCGTGATTTAGTGCACTTTTCATTGACCACAGAGAACCATTTGTATTGCCCCCAGAGAACATGTTCATGTTGTGACATATTACTTCATAGACAAACTTCAGGTTTTGAAGGCTGTCAGGTAAGCCAAGAAAACATGTGAGAACTGATTGGGCTCAGCATATAACAAAACTGCAGCTAAACCCTTTTCATTGGGGAACACACTGGTACATTGCTTACCATGGGCGTTGAGGAAATACTCCGGCCTGTAAACCTCCCTAGCAATTGGGAAAGGCATGTTCATGTATTGTGTGTGTGCCTTCATTCAAATGAGAACCACAAGTTGTTTACCCTTCACACACTTTAGTTGACTGCATCACAGGAACCAGCAATGATTCAGTAGCATTTCAATGGTAAGTTGCTCTGGATTTAGGGCAAAAAATTATTTTGATTGGGCGATTTTTACAAAGAAGGCAGAGAGTGGACTGATTGCTTATGGTTGGCACCAAAGTTATTTCGAGCAGTGACAGCTGCACTGCTAGCATGAATTGATAGAAGTAGTGATTTATTTGGAAATGCTGCTGAGGACAAAAGTTAAACGAGTGTTTCATGGTGACTTTCTTTACATGCATAGATACATTTCCTTATTGTGATCAACATTGAAAATAGATCTCGACTAAGCCACTTGGGTCTGGTTGAAATTGGCCATCGTATGATGGCGTCGTATACTATACCATGTCAGACCATAGCATTAAACGGCTGTCAGTCAGCTCTGTCAGGCCGAAGTTTTGTGGCGAATGCAGTCATAAGATAGTCACGTGACGCCCACCCTACTTCCGCCTACGGAAGATGCCGAAGTTCGTGTACTGTACGTCATTCTACTTCGGCCTGTCGCCCAAGCAAGATAAGTCTTGTGCTCTGTCTCGCCTATACTTTGCCTTTGTGTAAAGATTGCTGTGTTCGCATTCTGAACTCATTTATTTGTGGCTTGTGCTTATCCCTCAGAGTAATCTTGACGTGTGAGGTTATCGGTGGGCTAGCATTCTAACCTTTATTTACGGAATTTTCATCGCGATTGTGTGCTCCCGGTTCTTGCCTTCCGCGTAACCGTTCAGATTGATCGGCATTTTCCATCGCCGCGTTCATCGCTGGTTCTGTGCCTCCTTTTATCCATCGGCCTTGCCTTTTCAATCGCCTTCTGCCCTTTTCGCCACTAAATTCCGTTTTCTTCTCTCGCCGTCATTTAACCACGATCCCACAACCTCCTGTGCGACGATCGTGAGCCGGTCTCGTCGCCATCTTGTTTTGCGCCGGTCTCCCCCTCTTGTCGCACCAACTTCTAACCCACGGTATTTTACGGGTTTTTTTTTTTTCGTCCAGAATTTGCTTCCTTCAATTGGTTTGCACCCCTTCATTCATTTGCCACAATTTCTCGCTCGCCTTCGTGTCCTTAACGATCGCGATCGACCGTCGTCATTGTATTTACACGTGGCGTTACTCAGCACTTTGGGTCCACGCCACGGTCGCTTCTCACTCACGCACGGTTTTCGCTCATTTCTGCTGCGCTTTGTGTCCCTGTACGGACTGTTTTACCTTTATATTCCCTTTGTGTGCGTTGTTTACATTTATATTTTATTGTGTGCGCACGGTCGATCGATCGACCTGATTATCCTCCTCGATCGACCGTCGTGTCTCCCGTTTACGATCGTGTGCTCCGGTTTCGCTCGGCGCCATCGCCCAATATGGTGAAGGACTCGGGCTGGGTCGAGCAAACTCTGACGTTCAGGGTTCGCTCACATTCCCGGAGGACCCACGAGTTGGTTTCCAACCCCGAGCGAACCGTTCTCTCCTTGGGAGAACGGACGGCCGCGGTAGACGGAGACGACCCTCCCGCGGAGGGGACGCGGGAGTCTCCCTCTCTACCCGACCGACGGACGCACGACCGTTTGCGTTCGAAAGCTAAAAGGCAACCGGCTGCGATTTCTAAGTGCCTTTCGTTCGACCTGCCCAGAAATCTAAGGGCAAGGCCCCCCTTAAGGGACCCCCTCTAGCCAAAACATCCGAGCGGGATTCCGCTTCTCCCCCAGCCACCCTGCCTTCTAGCTTTCCTGCGCATAGTCAGACATCCACTTACTATGCCGAGTCACGCGACCCCCGGCCCCCGGGGACCTTTGCCGGGCCGCGGACAGGCACGGGTGACGGCTTTGGGCTGGAACCCCCACCCGTCACTCGCCTTTATGAGACGCGCGGGTCCACTTCTTCCCCCCATCTGGACTCGCCGTCTCACACGACGCTCTCCCCCACCGTGCACAGGTGCAGCCAACACCACCCCTGCACGAGGAGCGTCCCGTTATCTCCGGACGCAGTTTTATGGCCACGTCTTGGCACGACCATGCACATGACCATAACTCTGGGCGTATGGGAACACCGAGTGCATCCACCGGCTGTGAACATACACAAAGACGGCCGACCAACCCCGCTCGCCCGTCGCAGGTTCCCCTAGGGGTTCAGGACGTTGGGGGTCCGACCTACTCGGCCCCCCATTTGGGCAACGTCCTCGGTCCCCGTTCCTCCGGGGGGAGGATCTACCAGCGGGACCACGGGTAACCTGCCCTATTCCACTGGGGCCCGGCACGCTCCCGGGGGGGGGGGGGACCACATACCATGGTCGATTACTATTCCCCCCCTGCTGCTCAAGGTTACCCCGGTCCCCGGCGAGTCCCTGCACAGTACTCTGGGCCCACACAGCCCGCTTATCTCCCCGGGGACCAGTGGCTCTATGCCCCCGAGAGGGACCAGTGGCTCAATACACACACCCAACCTGAACAACTATTGTGATTGTGGCACCCAACCTCGCAGACTTGGGTCGACCTGGGTCTCCCACCTCGGGCGCTGTCCGATCTGTCCGATCGGCAGTCCCAGGCTCTCCCACCCTACCCTGTCTGCCGAGCATAGAGCCACGAGGGTCCCGCCCCCCCCCCCCCCCCCCCCCACCCCCACCAGGGCAGACCCTCGCGCGCACCCGCGCAGCGCAGATGCCCCCTGAGGAAGACCTCCCTTCCCAGGAACTCGACTCCTCCCCACAGCCTGAGGACGACAACGATGAGGACCTCTTCTCATCCCTTTATGATATCCACACCATTGAACGGTTTCGACCGGACTTGGTGTCGAGGACGCCCCCCTCCCTCTGCCGATATCTTGGCCTTCCCTGAGATCGTTGGGCCGCCCCCAGCCCAACACTCCAGACTCAGGATCGTCGCACCTCAGTCCCTCACTTCGCTGTGGGAGAGTCCGGCAAAACGCGCCAGGGGTGCAGACGCCGTCCCCACGCCGGGTCAAGACCTTCCCCCGCACCCAATGCGGCCCCCTTCGGCTCCCTACTTGGGACCCGCAGGAAGCACCCAGTTACCTCCCTCTTTGCCGACAATCCGGCTACCAGGGAGTGGGCCATCTCCCAATCGGATTGTCGCCTGATACCCAACCGGGCCCCCCCTACTTCGGCCACCATCTCCTTTAAAGCGTTAAAGGACTGGGACCGAGTAGCCCGGATGGGCATCTTACACACCACTGCAGGGCATGCCTACCTTAGCATGCTCTTGCAGAGGGCGGAGGTACTCTGGCCTGGGGATGACGGCGCCGTCCCAGTGCCTTCGGATACAAACTCCGAACCACACCAGGACGAACCTCGCTTATTCAGCGATCCCTTCATGCGACACCTAGTTAACAGGATATCGCATCACTTGTCGGCTGCGGCGGACAGCGCAGCAACAAGCCATTTTAATTGTCTGCTAGTGGCTAGAGACGCGGTGCTTGCACGCTCCTCACTCTCTCCCCGGCACTCAGGGCATCCCTACGATGTGTCCCGGGCCAGGATCACTCGCTCTTTGGCGAGTACTCCACCTCGGCTATGTCTCTTTTCGCTCGAGGAACGCAAGCAGGCGGCGTCCTTTGCCCCCCGGCCTCAGCCACGCCCTTCCAGGCCCCCCTTTCGGTCTTACCCCAGGGCCAACAGGCCCACTCCGTATCCCCGACAAGCCCCATCTCACACCGCCGGGCCGGCCAAGCGCCCACTTAACTCGCAGAGGCCTAAACCGAAACCTCGCCAAAATTTTCGGTTCGGCCAACAAGCACGCCCCCGCCGGTGACTGGAGGACACTCCCGTAGTGGGCATGGAGCTGGCCCAACCTGCCCAGCAAGACACCCGGCCCACTCTCTTCCCCTTCCCCCCCCTGGACCATCGGCTCCCCTGGCGGGCAACCTCTCCCGGCACGCCCGCCAGTGGCGACGTATGGGCCTCAGCCCCTGGGTAGTGTCGGTTCTTCAGGACGGGTTTCGCCTACCGTGGGCTCACGGTCGCCCTCCCCTCATGCGCTCTCCTCCTCCGTCCCCCAGCGACCCCCCCCTGCCCAGGCGGACGCCCTTCGCCTGGAAGTCCTCGAACTCCTACAGAAAGGGGCCATCACCGAAGTTTTCCAGCCCAACCCCGGGTTTTACTCCCACCTGTTCGTGATCCCCAAACCTTCGGGGGGATGGAGGCCCATCCTCGACCTTTCTCCCCCTCAACAAGTTCCTCAGACATACCAAGTTCAAGATGGACACGCCCTCCCAGATCAGAGACTCCATCCACCACCTAGATTGGGCTACCTCCATAGATCTGAAAGATGCGTACTTCCAGATCCTTATTCACCCGGCGCACAGACGTTACCTCCGGTTCGTCTGGCAAGCTCGGGTGTTCCAGTTCAAAGCTCTCCCCTTTGGCCTCTCCCTGGCACCCTTCCTCTTCACGAAGGTTGTCAAGGATGGCCGCCCTGGCCAGGCAGGAGGACATTCGCCTCCTGGTTTACCTCGACGACTGGCTTGTCCTAGCCTCCTCCCAGGCTCAGTGCCAAGCCCACACCACTCGCCTCCTCAGCCTCTGTTCCACCCTGGGGTTTGTAACCAACCCCCTCAAGTGCGAACTCATTCCCAGTCAGAGGTTCTCTTTCCTGGGCATGAGTTTCGACACGATTACCATGAAGGTCGCCCCGACCCCAGAGAGTCCGCCCGGATGGACCCTCATCTCGCGCCTCCGAGGAGCATCGCACACCTCGGCCAGAACTCTGTCCTCCCTCTTAGGGATGATGGAGTCCCTTTCTGCCCTCATTCCGCTGGGTCGGGTCCCCAAACGCCAGCTGCAGAGGGAGTTCCGTCGTCGTTGGTCCCAGACCTCGGACCGCTGGGACCTGACCATTCCCCTCGGCCCCTGGTTCTCGGGCGCCACGGACGAATGGCTCAATCCGTCCACCCTGATCACCGGCGTTCCGATCTCTCTCCCAACTCAGTCCCTCGAACTATACACGGACGCCTCCAACTCGGGCTGGGGGGCCCACTTGGGGGACAGTCATGCCTCGGGAATGTGGACACACAGATGGCTCGCCTCCACATCAACATATTAGAATTGGAAGCGGTCAGGCTGGCCCTCCTCCACTTCCAACATCTAATCTCTCACCGACTGGTTCTCCTCCTCACGGACAACACGTCGGTAGCCCATTACGTCAACAAGGGGGGGGGGGGGGGGGGGGGGGCTCACTCCATCGGCCTCTCTACGGACAGAGGCCCTCCTTCGCTGGTGCCACGCACGGGGAACCACCCTCCGTGGAGACACATAGCGGGACACGCAACATCCTGGCAGACACTCTCAGCCGCTCAGGGACCCTTCTGCACACAGAGTGGACCCTGAACAAGCTGACACTAACCACAGTCTGGGAACACTGGTTCAAGCCCATGGTCGACCTATTTGCGACCCGGTTCAACCATCGACTCCCCATGTATGTCTCTCCAGTCCCGGACCCCCGAGCGTACGCGGTCGATGCGCTCTCCCTCCCCTGGACGGGACTCATCGCCTACGCCTTTCCCCCCTTCCCCATACTTCCAAAGTGATCAGGAAGGCCAGGCTGGAGAGACCCAAACTCATCCTCATAACCCCGTGGTGGCCGACTCAGTCGTGGTTCCCGGACCTCAGGTCCCTAACTCACGTTCCCCCCCCCTCTCCAGCTAGCCCCTTGGTGGGACTTGCTCAGACAACCTCGCTCGGGCCTCCCTCACTCCACCCCCAGATGCTTCGCCTACACGCTTGGCTTCTATGCCAGCCAAATTGCGACCACCGTCCCCCCCGCCCCCCCCCCCGCCGACACCCCGGTCTGTCCTAGATACCCTGACAGAAGCGGGAGCATCGCAGGGACTACGAGACTTGGCCTCGGCCTCACACGTAGGTCCAGCACAGAGTCCCTCTACAATTACCGATGGGAGAGATGGGTCACGTGGTGCAGGGCTAACTCGGTCCCCTACCTACACCCCTCCAACATCCAGTTAGGCAATTTCCTATCCCACCTTTCGTCCTCTCTAAAACTCTCAGCTAGTTCCATTCGGGGTTACCGATCGGCCGTATGCACCACCATCCCGACAGCTCGGCGGCCCATCTTTCGACAATGACTTTCTCCTCAGAGAACTATCTCGGGGGGGTTGCCCTACGGGAAGCTCAGTCCCCTAGGCGCGCCCCCATGTGGGACCTCTTTCTGGTATTAGGCGCCCTCAGAAAACCCCCTTTCGAGCGAGCCCCTCCGCTCCATTCCCTTTGACCTCCTCTCCTTCAAGACCACCTTCCTTCTCTCCCTGGCCTCAGCCAGAAGGCGAAGTGAGATTCATGCCCTCAGCGGGGACCCTCGGACATCGCCTTTCACAGAGACGGCTCGGTCTCACTTAAGTTCTACCCGAGTTCTTAGCGAAGAACCAGGAACCGGGCACAGCCTCTCCTTCCCTTCTGATCCGCTCTCTAGCGGATATCTTAGGCAGCGAGCGGGGGGGGACATGGACCTGTGCCCCTCTAGGTGCCTCAGATACTACTGGGAGCGTTCCCGCCCCAGGCGTTCCTCGCAGAGACGCCTTCTTATTTCCATCAACCCCAACAACAAGAAGGACATATCGGCGGGCAGTATCTCTAGGTGGCTATCCAATACTATCAGATCTGCCTATGCCCAGGCGTACAAAGACCTCCCAGCCCTTTCCCCCGAGCCCCATGAGGTCAGAGCGCTGGCCACGTCCTCAGCGTTCCAGCACTCTGTCCCCGTGCGCCATCTCTCCTGGAGGCAGCCTACTGGCGTTCGGAGAACCCTTTCATAAACTTTTATTTAAGGGACATCCGCATGACCAGGGCTGATGGTTCTAAAGGGATTTCAATTGTGGCGGCCAATGCAGCCATATCGGTCTACCCCAGGAACCATTAGGGCGCTCTCGGCCCTCCTCCTATTCCTTTAAATTCTGCTATGGTCTGACATGGTATAGTATACGACGCCAAAATGGGGAGTTTGTATTATACTCCCTGTTTGGCTAAGTATACTTACCATGTCAGACTCTAATGCCCGCCCTACCTTCCCCTCTAGCGCCAAGGTTCCCTGGGGGTTGCCTTGCGCGCAGGCCTCATTGAATGACGTACAATACACGAACTTCGGCATCTTCCGTAGGCGGAAGTAGGGTGGGCGTCATGTGACTATCTTATGACTGCATTCGCCACAAAACTTCGGCCTGACAGAGCTGACTGACAGCCGTTCAATGCTATGGTCTGACATGGTAAGTATACTTTGCCAAACAGGGAGTATAATACAAACTCCCCCCATGTTTGTTTTGTTTTTTTTTGTTCAGTAGTTGAATTATGTAGATCATTTCATTGAAAATTGAATTGGAGTCCAGTCATAGACATAACCATTCATTAACCCTCTTGCGTTTGCATTTTCAAACCCAACACTGTTCCTAGTATTCTTTTTTCTGAGAAATCAGTGGAATGCGTTCAGTTCACAACCATAGTCTGTGTGAATGAATCGTTTCCCACACCCCATACTACTGCTAAGATTTCATTGGACACCTCTCAGGGATGCCCATTTATTTTGGCCAGCCTTCACTTCAGACAAGGTTGTAGTGTGTGAGGGAAGTAACGCAGCATGTGCATCTGGATGCGGCTGTAGCGAACACCAGGGGAGACAAACAGAGCAGCCGGGTACTTGTGAAACAAGTGCAAGAGGGTTAAGGAGCAAATCATAAAAACATTAAATGGCGGGAAGTGGAAACTGGTCAGCACACAGGTGGAGGCTCAGATCAAGGGCTTAAACTCCTAGGGCTCTGAAACATTTGCATCGGAGTAAGATGGAAATGTTTTAAAAAAAAAAAAAAAATCTGAACTCATGACTGATAATGTCACAATGGAACAAAAATGGACCATATTGAATAGGTTAGGGCCAGATGTCACTAACTTGTGTGTTCGATCTGTTGCAGGGGCAGACAGGAACCCCACCAAAGAAGATTGTCCGCATTGATAAAAAAGTCCCAGGGAAGACGTAGCAGCAGGCCCTGTTTGTAGTAAACATGTGATCCCTTAAAATGGTAGAAACTGTGCTTTACACAATGATGAACAGCGGTTGTTGAGTGTGTAAGTAAGAGAGAATGAGAGAGAGATGTATGTTGGACTTTTTTCACCTCTTGTGCCAAGCAGATTGTGCAAAAGTTAGCAATATTTTTTTAACAGTTTCAGAACATGGGGAAAAATATTTTAGATTCTGAAGGTAATGTCAGGAGAGTTGTGTCATTAATGATGCGAAAAACTACACTCGCACACAGTCTTACTTGGACATACATCAAAGGCATGCGTAACATGCATGGACATGTACACTCGCACACAAATACAGACACACACGTTCTCATCATGCGTTCTGAACCATACAATACATTACTGAAATATGTACGAGAAGACTACTTCTTCATGCTGTTGCAAAGTGGCCAACAGGATAACGAATTGTGGTTAAATGATTATTCATTATGCAGGTGAGCAGAAAAGACATCTTGCTTCTGCAGATTTAAGAATGTCCCTTCCATTTTAATTATTTATTTATTTTTTTTTTACAAACTGTTAGATGTTCCTTGACCTGGAAGTTTTTGAAAAAAAATTGTTTAACTTTGGGAATGCTGTTTTTACTGGGTTCCTTGACTTGGCTAACTAGAGGTCTGTTTTGTCCTTCTTTTCCCCCTTTTCCTGACTGTGTGTGTGTGTGTGTGTGAAAAAGGGGGAGTTTGTATTATACTCCAAGTTTGGCTAGTATACCCTGTCAGACCATAGCATTCTGCGGCAGTTAGTGAGCTCTGCCAGGCCGAAGTTTTCAGAGCTGACTAACTGCCGTAGAATGCCATGGTCTGACAGGGTATAGTATATGACGCCAAACAGTCGATCACACACACTTACTTCATTAGTGTGTGATTGTGTGATATGGTTCTGTGTGCTGTTGAAAAAAGATTGCATTTCTGCTTGTTACTTTATTTTGTGTGTGTGTGTGTGTGTGTGTGAATGTATATATGTCTGTGTGCAGGATTGTATGTGTCAAAGAGAGGATGCATTTCTTTGCAAGCACTATCATATTGCATTTGATCTCCTTTTGAAGCGTGAAACCATGCTCCTGTTTTTTTTTTTCTTAGCAAACAAAATAAATAAAAATCCATGTTGTAAATGGAAGACAAGAACAGAAAAACGAAAGAGGAAATATTGTGCAAGCTCTTGAACGTACATGAGAGAGAGAGAGTGTTGGAAAGACACAAATAGAGAGGGAGAAATACTCCTGCCTGGTATGAAATATATGCAACCTTTTGTTCAGTGGACACTTAAAGAAATGTGAGATGTAATGCACTGCTGTCTCATTTTTTTGTGTTTAAAGAGGACAGGGTAGGGAAATCTAGGAGAGCATAAGGTGGATAATGACTTTCTTAAATTGTGAAGAAAAGGAGGGCATGTTGAAAAACAAAGAAATTGTGTGTGGATGTGTTGTGTGTGTTTTTAGACTAGAATTAATTCGGGAGAATAGAAAATGGGGCTACAAGTGTTGGAGTGGAGTACTTTAGAATGTTTTTTTCAAAATTGAAAATGCAGACAAGTCAGTTGTTGACGCGTGAGTGTCCTCATGGGTGGTCACAGCACAGCTGCAGTATGGGGAAAACCGACATACCATACTTGTCCAGGTGAGATCCCCTCCTTCACCCAGTTGTGACGTGTCCCATACCACCAAATTATCCGAAGTCCTTGACAAACTCTTGAAGGTGGGGTACTTCTAAAACACCCTGCAAATTCAAATGGCACCAGATGTAACATAGATGTGTGGTATGTATGTGTCTGTGGATTGCTGACAGTGATGACTGACTGTTGTTGTCGTTCAGCTGCATTGTGAAGGATGTGAACTTTGATCCACACAGTGATGCCCACTCTGCATACATTGGTCAGCTGTGTCATCCTCATTGTAGTTTAAATGGATTGAAACATATCTGCATATATTCTTGATGCTGCTAAATTGTTTACAGTCATGTTAAATTTACTGTCCTCTATTACTGTGATTAAATGTTTTTCTCAGACATACGGGATGGTAGAGAAAAAAAAAATCACTAGGGCTTTTTTTAATCACATGATATACCTCTTTAGATCCAGTTCAGAGGATTTGTAGAGGTCTTTAGACAGTATTGGTATTGAAGACAGAGAGACTTGAAGATATTCAAAGTGATAGTAAACCCATTGATTGAAACCTCTCCAAATCTACTGTCTTCATGTTTTCTATGCCAAGGAGTTGAGTTGAGCACACACTGGTGGCTGGCCAACAAGCAACATGGAATGGAGAAAAGAAAGGGAGAACAAGTTCAGCCTTGGTTGGCCAGTTGAACATGTTATAAACACACAGTGAACAACATGGAATGGAGAAAAAGAAAGGAAGAACAAGTTCAGCCTTGGTTGGCCAACTGAACATGTTATAAACAGTCAGTGAGCCTTGGCCAACCAAGGCCAGCTGAACATGTTATAAACAGTCAGTGAGCAACTGCACAACTTGACTGTGTTGGGTAGATGAGCAAATTCAACCAAGATCAGCACTTCTTTGTTTATCAACCTGTGTAATTGGTTGAAAAAAATGTAGCTGTGTTGGTAGGATGACATTTACTATCTGTGGTCAAAGTTCAGATCTTTTGAGTGTCATTCTGTTAACAGAACAATGCACAGGAGGAGTTGGCTGATCATCATACAGCATATAAAATGGGATCAGCTGGTTCTATGACCGCTTAACACATAGTACTTGGGATAGCAAAGCAGCAGTAGCCTGAACTTACTATCTTCTTTTTTAACAAAATTATAGGTTTTGAATTGACGTTGCTTTAATTCATCATTCAAATCATATCCTTTAAAAAAAAAAATGCAGATGGATGTAGTTCTATGACATCAGCGTAACCCATAGCACTGGGGACAACAGAGCAGCAGCCTGAACTTTTTGTTTCCTTTTTTAACAGATAGCACTGGGGACAACAGAGCAGCGGCCTAAACTTTTTGTTTCCTTTTTTAACAGTTGCAGATTCTAAATTGACATTGCGTAATTCATTATTCAAATATTTTTATCCTTAAAAGAATGCAGGTGGTTGGTTTTGACTGCTAGTGTTCAGTAGACGACATACTCAGCGCGCCTTTAGAAAGGGAATGTGTCCTTTAGAATGGAGAATGTGTATTTTGGCCAACTGTATCATAATCTACGGACAGTAGGAACTTCTAGTGATTCATGATCTCTGGGGCAGGACATGGACATGGAAGGCGATACCTATTTCTCTCCTGCCGCCTTAACATTCTCTGAACTGAGTGCTGTGCCCATTTACTTCCGGGTGGACAGAGGTGGTTTTCAAAGGGGGAAAAAATGCAACAGCATGAGTGGATTGTTAGCTTCACAGGCAGGAAGCGAACATCGGCGTCTTCTGTTGGTGAAAGTGGGGTGGGCGTCACGTGACTGTCGTATGACTGCATTTGCCACAAAAATTTCGGCCTGGCAGAGCTGACTGACTGCCGTTGAATGCTATAGTCTGACGTGGTAAGTATACTAGCCAAACAGGGAGTATAATAAAAAAACCCCATTTCTCTTTTAAAAATAAAACGGTAATTAAGTACAAAATTGGGGGAAACATCTACTTTCATATCAAGGTCAGTTTTCATCTTTTGCCTTTATCAGTTTGGGGTAGTTCTCAACAGTACAAAGTTTGTCAGTTGGGGGTAGTTCTTAACAGTACAAAGTATTCAGAGGGTTTTTAGTCAGTTGAGGGTAGTTCTTGACAGTACAAAGTATTCAGAGGGTTTTTATGAAGCGAGTATTTCAGTATATTTTAAATATTGAAATAAATGGATGCACCTTAATAGACTGAATAGACATTGAAGATACACTTGATGCACAAATGTATAAAACCAAAAGAGAAGAGTGTTTGGGCTCCATATGCAGTGACTGGTGTGGCCATCGCTTCATCTGTTCAATCTGCGTATTAAAGACACAATAGATCGAAAGTGGATCATTTAAGACTCTAGTACTAGTAATTGTTCATAGTAATACTCAGTCACAAGATAACGAAGTCAGCACTTCTGTATGATAGATGGGATTTGACCAGAACAAGAGTGGATGGGTGTGTGTGATGGTGTTCAAGATACCATTCGTGTCATGCTTTGTTGATATTCATGGAAATGGCAAGTGCATGGAAGATTTTCTGAAGGCAGCTGCGTTTGGAATTAAACTATTAAATGTACAGGTCAGTTTGAGTGTAAGTGTTTTGATGTATTGTTATGCATTGCCATTGTTTTGGAAAAAAATTCTGTTGTTCTGAAATTAGTGAACCTGTCTTTGTGTTTGTTGTAAATCGATGGTGATTCCTAGCTAGTATCATGGTTTCAGTGCGTTGTTTCAGAAACTCGGCAGATGAAGTGTCACAAGTGTTAATTCAGCTTGGATGTTACCTGATCAAACTGTTTGAAGGACAACACGGTTATTTAATACTGGACTGTGTGCAGTCATTGATAGCCTGTAGTTTGTTACCATTTGGAGCTGTAGGTGTTTCTACCTTGTTACCACATCGTCCTGAGGGATGGCTGTGCATTAGTTTGGCTGATCCTTGCCATCATGACGTGCTACCTCCACCTCTGAAGTGTGTTTGAGGTGTAACAATGGGGAAGAAAATCTAGGGGATGAGGTGCCAGCAATTGCATGATCCCCGCGTGTTATAGGAAGTACAGAACTGCCAAACATCACACAGTCACCCTAATGCACAACATGTCGTTAGTAAGCTGACAGGAAATACAGAACTGCCAAACATCACACAGTCACCCTAATGCACAACATGTCGTTAGTAAGCTGACAGGAAATACAGAACTGCCAAACATCACACAGTCACCCTAATGCACAACATGTCGTTAGTAGGCTGACAGGAATACAGAACTGCCAAACATCACACAGTCACCCTAATGCACAACATGTCGTTAGTAGGCTGACAGGAAATACAGAACTGCCAAACATCACACAGTCACCCTAATGCACAACATGTCGTTAGTAAGCTGACAGGAAATACAGAACTGCCAAACATCACACAGTCACCCTAATGCATAACAGGTCATCAGTAAGTTGATACACTAATCACTCATGAGCTGAGGCAAACAGGTTGCTGAAGTTGGTGCACCTGTTATTGTTTGTTTTGGTATTGTGGGGGTGGGGCATAGGGTGTTGGTGGTAGTGGTGAAGTGAATGTTTGTTTCACATTGTGGGTATAGGGTGTTGGTGGTAGTGGTGAGGTGAATGTGTTTGTTCGTTGTTGGGTATAGGGTGTTGGTGGTAGTGGGGTGGGGCATAGGGTGTTTGTGGTAGTGGTGAAGTGAATGTTTGTTTTCATATTGTGGGGTATAGGGTGTTGGTGGTAGCGGTGAGGTGAATGTGAGTACGTTGTGGGGTATTAGGGTGTTGGTGGTAGTGGTGAGGTGAATGTTTGTTATGTTGTGGGGTACAGGGTGTTGGTGATAGTGGTGAGATGAATGTTTGATTTTACGTTCTGGGGTATAGGGTGTTGGTGGTAGTGGGGTGGGGGGTGGGGCATAGGGTGTTGGTGGTAGTGGTGAAGTGAATGTTTGTTTTTACGTTTTGGGGTATAGGGTGTTGTGGTGGTAGTGAGTGGGGTATAGGGTGTTGGTGGTAGTGAAGTGGGGTATAGGGTGTTGGTGGTAGTGGTGAAGTGAAGACTGTCATAGATCAATAAATTTCACTTGGTCCAGCGCTTGTAAACATAGTTGTCTGAAATCTCGTGGGCTTTGAATTAAGCAGCACCCTGCTATCATTTTGGATCCTGCTTCCATTTCCAGTTCTTCTATGTGCATACATGTTAAGTATGTACTTCATGTTAAGCACATGCATATGTGGTAAACAGAATGATAGGCAATGAAAAATCAGTCTGTATCTGAAGCAAATTGGTGAGAACCATTACTTAACGGTGTGGCTTGGTCTCACAGTGATGGAGGATGGTGTGCTGTCTGTGTTCAAGTAGGATGTGGGTGTGCTGTGTATGGTCCAATAGGTCAGTATAATGCTTACACTGGTTAACTTATTTGGGCATAGCTGACTGCTGTTGACATTCATTGTATTTTTGGATGCTCTGGTTGTTGTTCCCCATTCTTAAGTGTATCTCGGTTAATCCATTTTGTACATTAGCTACCTCTGCAGGGTCTTAACTGCTGGTCCAGTTTTGCTGCACAATGTACTTGGAGAACCACGGGCAATCTGGATCAAAGTGGTAGGTAAGGGGTAGGCACAGAGGGAAGGGGAATATCTTGTCTCAATTTGCTGGTGATCATTGTTAGCTTCTGATACAGTATCATCTTCAGTTTGCTCTTAACATCAGCTTTTTATTGTTTGGGTTTTTTTGAAAAACATTGTAAGAAAAAGAAGGGGAAAAAAGTTGTTTTGAATTGTTTTAAAAAAAAAGATTCCAGTGTTGGCATCGAGTATGCGGCTGCTGGTGGCAGAATTCTGATGAAAGCGAAATAACTATTGGCATCCTTTCCTTTTGGGATTAGGTGTCATGGGGCACAAGTGGATATGGACATGGACAAACCACTGGTCCCATGAGAAGCATGCTGTTGTTGGAATCATCAGCCAGTGACCTGTTTGTTCCTGGGGTAGAATGTGGTGTAGGATCACTTGGCAAGTGTGGGATCATAGAGCGAATGGTCATGAAGGCCATCCACTTCACCTATAAGCTTCAGAGCCCTGGTTTGAAGGATGATCTGTAGATTTCATTACCAGTGCTACCAGGATACATATTTGGTACATATTCTTCATTAGCTGGTGGATAGATGATCAGTGTTGTCATTACCTTTGCAAGTATAGTGTATAGCATTCTTTTTCCTCAAACTAGAATTGATTTCCATTCACTTCAATCATCACAGTTTTCATACAGTCAGAAACTTCGTCTTGAACTTTGTGGCCATTCACGCTGTGCTGACCTTGTGATTTTCCTGTTTCATGGTGAGATTGCGTTGACATCCTTGGTGTTGGTTGATTGATGGTGGTTGTAGATGCTGGCGAGTGATATTGTAATGACCTGGTGGAGGGATGTTTGCTCCCTCTGGCTTTGTAGAAACTAGTCACTGCTATCAACTGTTCATAAAGCCAGTTATGGAGGCCATACTGGGCAAACAGCAGTGGAAAATCAGAGCCTTGCATGAACTGAACTCTCCACATTGAAATACCAAACTAAGTCAGTTCTGAAATGGAAAGACCAGTCTGAAACATAGTTTTTGGGTTTTTTTTTTTATTACATCAATCAGGTAAAAAGAAAACAAAGGAAAAGCATGCATTTCCATTGAAAAAGGAAGGAAAAATCAAAGACTACATTGGATGGTACCTCCAAGAACCAGGTTCATGGAATCTGCAGTGAAATGCCTCTGCCTGCTGTTGCATTGATCCCAGTTCTCAATACCATGTTCCACATTCAGTGGCAGTGGAGGCGTAGGTGATGCCCAGCATGTTTTAGAGTGAACCATATGCCATTGGTGATTCAGCAGCAATGCAGACTTTCCTGTAACAAGTGGCCACACAGTGATCTGACCTTGTCTGTGCATTGCTGTGGCCCATGGGATAGAGTGAGGTTGAGTGGAGGAAAAGATGTTAACAGTAATGATTTCCAGAGGGAAAAGAAGGTAGACACAGCATAGGGAAGTGAGGATGGTAATCTGAGGGGGAGTGAAAGGGGAAGGATATTTTATTCAGGTTTAATGTCTTCACTCTTTGTAACATTTAGTCACTTACTCAAGGCCTGGCAAGCTCATTGGGTTGACGGCTATATTTGGTCTATGGCTATGAGCCCCATATCACAGTATGAATGTCAATATTCACTTATTTGTTTGGACATAGTAAGTGTACATTGTGGTCCAGTGGCTCAGCTGTTATGGGCTAGTCTGCTGACTGCGACGTCGTCTTTGTGAGATGGATGGGGAGCACAGACTTTTTAAAGCATGCATTGTTGGAGGACATTCCTATCTTCAGCAGTTGTGACCGGTGAAGGCTGTGCATGATCCCTCACTTTCTTGTCTGTGATCAGTTTGTGTCTATCCCTTTGGTGTCAGTGGATTGTTGTCAACAGCTCTATGCTCATCCTGTGACTCCTGAGTCAGTTTTGAGGGGAGAAGTCGGTTGTTGTTGTTGTTACGAGAAACACAAGTCAGTTTTGAGGGGAGAAGTTGGTTGTTGTTGTTATGAGGAAGGCAGAAATTGTAGGATATCCCTTCTAGTGTAAGCTGTTACGCAAAGCAGTCGCTTGCTGTTGTTGAAATAATTTCAGGGAAGGGCTTGTATGGAGTTCCAAGGCGTTTGACATTTCGAGTTCTGGTTCAGAGCTGTGAGAGGCTGGGCTCCACTGTTGCACTGGACTTTGAAGGCACATCAGTGAAATGCTCATCATGATCAGAACTGGGAAAACTTCACAGCTGTGTTCCATGCACAGTGGACAGATGGTCATGTGATGAGGGACAACTGTTGTTTGAAGTGTGCCAAAACTTCCATGTGACAGGGAATGGCCACTTTCTTGTTAGTACATGGTGGCCGTCAAGGATTAAGTTTTATTGTGTTTGGGATAGGGAAAAGAAAGAAAGAAAAGGACAAGAACAAGAATTTTAAACAGAATGAAATGTGTGTATTACTATCATTCACTCTTCAATAAATCGTGCAGCAAACAGTCAGGAAAGGTATGTGTATGTGCCTTCTTGTTTCCCAGTCAAATGAGGTAGTATGCCATTACAAGCAGTTGCATAGAAATTTTGGCTTTGATGTAATAGACGAGTAAGATGCTGCTGCTACAGACCTAAAATACTCTACAGTGTTTGAGTTGGGAAACGTGGTATAATTTTGTTTTGTTTGTTTCTTTTTGGTTGTTGTTTTTAAAGAATTTTCAAGTGTTGATTTTCAAGAAAAAAAAAAATGGGAGAGAACTTTTCAGGCTTTTAATACTGTATAGCATGTTCACTGTTTTTGATTCTGTTCCTACTGACAGAGGAAGGAAAAATATATACGTGTAGACGACTGTGATAATTGTATTTTGTACTGTAAATATATTGCCATCTGTAAAGAAGTAACCTTTGTTGAGTACAAAACTGGTTCAGAGGGAAAAGCTGGAGAAATTGTGTGAGACAAACTTACTATTGTTTAACCATTTTTTTTTCAGAAAAGGAAACATGGAGCAGAAATGAGTTATCTGTATATAGTTTGATGGGGTGCATGGCAATGAGTTGCCTTCAGTAAATGATACACGTACGCAACTTTGACCTTTCTGACTTGCCTATGTTTGTTGATAGAGATGCAACCCTGGGCCATTGAACCAAGCCTGCCAGTAGATAGTGATGAAGCCTAGGTTTTTCTGAATTGATTCTGCCAGTGAACAAAGGTCAGCTTTGGTCTTCTTGAGGCGGCTTTGTCTGTGGAAGGAGATGAAGTCTTGGGCTTCTGAGCCAGCTCTGTGAGAGAGTAGTGCAGCCGTGACCTTTCTGAATAAGCTTCACCTGCCTATAGAGCTGTGTTCTTGGCCTTTCTGAACTACTTTCACCTGCCTATAGAGCTGTGTTCTTGGCCTTTCTGAACTACCTTCACCTGCCAATAGAGCTGTGTTCTTGGCCTTTCTGAACTACCTTCACCTGCCTATAGAGCTGTGGCTTTGGCCTTTCTGAACTACCTTCACCTGCCAATAGAGCTGTGTTTTTGGCCTTTCTGAACTACCTTCACCTGCCTATAGAGCTGTGGCTTTGGCCTTTCTGAACTACCTTCACCTGCCAATAGAGCTGTGTTCTTGGCCTTTCTGAACTACCTTCACCTGCCTATAGAGCTGTGGCTTTGGCCTTTCTGAACTTCCTTCACCTGATTGTAGAGCTTTGTTCTTGGCCTTTCTGTACTCTCTTCACCTGTTGATAGAGCCGTGGCTTTGGCCTTTCTGAACTACATTCACCTGCCTATAGAGCTGTGACCTTGGCTTTTCTGGTCTGGTTCTGCCTACGGACAAAGATGTAGCCTTGACCTTGCTAGTGTAGCTCTGCCTTTGAATGAAGGTGCAGCCTTGACCTTGCTGGTCTAGCTCTGACTGGACAAAGGTGCAGCCTTGACCTTGCTGGTCTAGGTCTGCCTTGGAATGAAGGTGTAGCCTTGACCTTGTTGGTCTAGCTCTGCATGTTGATACAGGTGTCCTTGACCTTGTGGAGTTCTGCCTGCAGACAGAGTTAAGGTCATAGTTTTCTGATCTAGCTCTGCCTGAGGATAGAGATGCAGCCTTGGCCTTTCTGATCTAGCTTTGCCAGTGGATAGAGAGGCAACCTTGGCCTTTCGATCTAGCTCTGCCTGAGGATAGAGATGCAGCCTTAGCCTTTCTGATCTAGCTTTGCCTGTGGATAGAGATGCTGCCTTGGCCTTTCTGATCTAGCTCTGCCTGTGGATAGAGATGCTGCCCTTGACCTTCTGATCTAGTCTGCCTGTGGAAAGAGATGCAGCCTTGGCCTTTCTGATCTAGCTCTGCCTGTGGATAGAGATTCTGCCTTGGCCTTTCTGATCTAGCTCTGCCTGTGGATAGAGATGCTGCCTTGATCTTTCTGATCTAGTTTGCCTGTGGCTAGAGATGCAGCCTTGGCCTTTTCTGATCTAGCTCTGCCTGTGGATAGAGATGCTGCCTTGGCCTTTCTGATTGAGCTCTGCCTGTGGATAGAGATGCAGCCTTGACTTTTCTGATCTAGTCTGCTTGTGGATAGAGATGCAGCCTTGGCCTTTCTGATTTAGCTTTGCCTGAGGATAGAGGTGCAGCCTTAGCCTTTCTGATCTTACTTTGCCTGTGGATATAGGTGCAGCCCAGGCCTTTCTGATCATGTTCTGCCTGTGATTACAGGTGCAGGTTTGGCCTTGCTGGATTAGTTCTGGACATTGATAGAGGTGAAACATTTAAATCTGATTACACTGGAAAAAGGGTCAGAATCTAACAATGTCCTCAAAATTAAAAAAAAAAAAAAAAAAAAAAAAAAAAAAAAAAAAACCAAAAAAAACCAGGCTTAAAGACCAATCATCGTCTAAATATAAGCTGGGATGTAGGGTTTTGCATGTACGACCTCATGCTGTCCTACTGGGGATGATGGTCTTCAGGAATGTCAAGAGAGCTGTACAGGTGTGCAATTCATACTTTTTATGTTGGTTTTGTACATGTATCCAGTTCATAATTCTCATGTTGTTTGTTTTTTTAAGTAAGTAAATTTAGAGTGTGTTAATAACTTAAAGTGAAAATGACAAATAGGAGAGGGACAGCTTTCCAGATTCTGGACTGGGATCAGGACTCAGTACAGAGGGAATCCAACTCTTTGACTCCTAAAACAAATTCATTTTTGTGGGCGAAGGGAAAGGGGTGGTGTGTGTGTGTGTAAAGAAAAGATAATAGAGGATAAGTTGAAACCTAAGAGCTGAAAAGAACATTCTGAAAGTAATATTGGATGAGTGATTTATGCATATTTTATCAGTTGTAATTTTACCAAGGTTCGATAACAACCGTCAGTAGCTGAACATCTTTACTTTTCATTTATTTTAAAAGAATGTGCAGTTTAGATGTTAATTATTGATAGATTGTACAAAGAAGCAGAAACACTTAAAAAATACTACACAGGCAGATGTGCGTTCATGTGAACAGGTACACAAATACCAACTTATAGCTCGGGGTATCAATTGATATGGAAAAGGAAATCAAGTAGGCCAATTATATAAAATGTTTACATGTAGAATTGTACACCCCTCTGTAGCACATCTTCTGAATGTTAGGTCTTAGGACTGTTCACTGCCAGCCCCAAGGACACAAGACAGCACACCCTTTCTTTGACAAAACCAGGTCCATTGCTGTCAGAATCTGATGTTCTGTGTTATTTCAGCATTAAACCTGGCTTCCAACATCACTTTTAACATCAACATTACCTCTATAGTTTCACAATTCTTTGGGGGTGGGGGGGTGGGGGCTTTAGTATCAAGTTGTCATATTTATGATCCCTCTGAGACTTTGTTCTGAAAAAAGCACACACACATACACATGAGAACTTGTAAAGTATGGCTCTATTAGCTGTAGAAACTTCTGGCTCAGGTACCCATAAGCCATATGTTCTGTGACCAATGTTTGGCTGCTAATTTTGTCATAGAGTGGGTTATAATTGTATGGTGAGCACAGATAGACCACAAAACCTGTGTATGTATGTCTTGAGTGTTGCACTTATACAAAGTATCGTGCCAAAGTTTGATGAAACATCACTATAGGCCGTTCTTTCGTACCTTAGTATAGAAATTACCCAGTCATTATTCATTTGCCCATTATTTCATTTCTTTGACGATTGGCATCCATGTAAGTGCGTAATAGATGGAATAGTAAAGATGTTTGTCAGGATACTACAGAGGAAAAAAAAACTCGGTGGGTTGTACCATTTGGTTCATGCAAGAATATCTGGAATTTGTACCACTGACAGGAGTTATTTCCCCATTTGTCTGCATACTAGTTGGTCTGGGTGGAACAGGCTTCAGAGAGTATTTTTGATGGGTGGAAGTTTGTGTTTTGCTGAATAGGGTTTCTGTAGCCCACCCAAACCGTAATTCTTCCTTTACCGCTTTGACTAAAGAGCTGCCTTAAATAGTTTTGAACGTGATAGAAATGCAGTGAAGTACTTAGTGACTGTGCAATCCTCGTCTTAAGTTGCTGGATTTTTTGTTTTGTGAATCGGTGTATGTTTGCTGAGAAAAATAGATTGCTAAATGTGTTCTGGGAACTGTGTGGGTTCATGCAAGGTTAAGTAACCCCGTATGATCTGTGAAAGAAATCTGCCTCTGTTTGCGTTAAAAAGTCAGAATAAAACATTCTCATTAGATATCCTGCAAATATTCAGGTTCATGATGCTTTGGAACGAGTTTCAAGTTTCGACAAAATGAATGTTAGAAAAATGGATTTCACAGCTCGTTTCATGCCAATGCCAAGCTCAGTAGGCCAAACAATATCTGGTAGTGCATTAGCAAGCAGTATTTCAGTACCTCATAGTGCATCAGCAAGCAGCATTTTAATACCTCATAGTGCAGTAGCAAGCAGTATATGAATACCTCGTAATGCATTAGCTAGCAGTATTCCAATACCTCGTAGTGCATAAGTAAGCAGTATTTTGCAAGTTATCCTTCCCTTCAGACAAGATCCTTCAGACTTAAATTTAGTTGGTTGCTATCCAGCAGTCACATTGAATGGTGGATCCTAGACCAAATGTATGAGTAAGAGTGGCTAGTCATTCCTCAGGATGAAAGAGCCAAGACTTTTAGCACCAAGTGGTTTACTGCTTTTGTTTACTTATGAATTTTTATAGAATTGTTTGCAAATTAACTATCAACACAAGTTTTTTCAAATAAGAAAAAAAACCTTTGTCCTTAAATAATGAAGAGGTCACAATTTTCACTTTGTCGTCCTACAGATAAGAGAGGGGGGTGGAAGGAGAGTTTACAGTACTGTGTGGATGCTGTCCTTGACTGTGGCTGCTTTATTCTTTTTTTTTTTTTAATGACCAGTTTATTTTTCACAAAGAAAAGAACCAGCTTATGTGTGAAGAAGGGTGTGTTGACAAGGTGGAGGTACCGTAATGATGATGGAATAAATGGTGATATCACACATAGGCACGCACCTATTCAAGCTGGAAATTCCCATAGGATACCCTGTCAAGGACGACAAGCTACGCACTCCATGGTGCTTTCACATGTGATTCCCGACTGGCTTTGCTTGCAACTAGCAGAAGAGAAAGTAGCCAAATAGCAGTTACGGATCTTTGATTTACCGAATAGTAGTTACAGATCTTTGATTTACCGGCTAAAAGATGTGATCAATGTGTCATTAAAATGCAGGTTAACTCGAATGAAATGCATTTTCTTTTTTAATGATTCAGCGGAACATTAACTTACCAGAATTGTTTCTTTTTTTACCAGATGTGTTTATTGACTTCTTGTACAGTTTTCAAACGGTTTCATTTTTGTTTTGAATTCAGTTCATGCATGCTTTCTCTCAGAGTTAGAATGTAGATTGTAGTCCTTGTTTGATCTTTTTAACGTTTGCGTGCCCTTTGCTGTGTTTTAAATGTGTTTGTACACTTACTAATTTATGTTGACGACACTGTTGGATTTTACAAGCTTGCAAAAAATAAAGAATGTGACCTGTTGTTTCAAAACTTGCTCCTTGTTTTTTATAATTTAGTTCAGATTGTCAGATCTGTTCTGGTTGTTTTTGATGAGAATGTGGATTGTTGGGCGTTTATCTGATTGTGTACAGTCAATCTTGAATGTGAAGCTGGCAGCATTTGTTATTTTTGAATGTTCACTATTGTATGATAAATTATTATACACAATGTACATAGTATTTATTATGAGGCATTATTTGTTTTAAATGGTTTGAGATTTCCGTTAGTCACGTGTACGCACTGTGGATGCTTTGAATGGCCAGTATCCTGTCTGCTTCCCCAGTTCATCAAAAAAGCTATGCTGGGTCCATCTTCTAGCCATTGTCATCACATTTCTGCTAAGACTTCCATGAGCTATCTTCAATGGACACCTTACCTCCAGGGTAGAATTCTAAAGGGTTGTCATTCAGCGTTTCATGGTTTCAGCCATGTATCCAATGTTGCCATTTTGCCTTTGCAAGTCTGGTGCATCGCTCGTCTCATACATTCTATTTTTAGCTTGCCTTGTGTGCATTTGCATTGACCGCAGGGCAGTTAGTATTTGGCTGTGTCAAGAAATGAGGGCATCTCTTTCCATTTCACTCTGATCAGGAAAACCACGTAGATGATGTGGGTTCATGCATCAAACCTCTACCTGCTGGAGTATTACAATGCGACTCCTTTTAAGAAAATTTGAATGAATGAATGACACTTGAAGCATAATTTTGAAGGGATGTTCTTGACAGTAATTCACTTAACAGTTTAGCTCACAGTCAGTGCAGGGTTCCCACATCCCTTCAGGTGCTTAATGTAGGTTGTGATGGGAGCGCAGGCAGCCCTGCTGGTCCTTGGGTTTGGTAGAGATGGCATTTTGGAAGGGGTTGTATCGGGACCATGGCTTTTGCAGTGTTGTAAAGTGTGTGCGTCTCAGAAGCACATGCCTGTGGTTTGTGTTTGCTCTGAAGAGGTTAAGTGTGCCCAAAAGGCTTGTCAAGTCTTTCCCAGGCCTCGAAGTGGAAAGGTCCTGGGTGTTCTCCCTTGAGCATGAAACTGGCAAAGGACGGTGGAAATGTTTGGGGGTAGGGTAGGTGGTGGGGCTTTGGACAAGGGCATCAGTCTTTACAAAAGCTTGGAATATTTTCGGGGAGGGCTATGTTGGGATTTGGCTTTCTTGGAACATTTAATTGTCAGCCAGTTCAAACCCCCCCCCCCCCCCCCCCCCCTCCCTCTTTTAAAGCACACACACACACACACATACGCAAAAGGGTTTTCATGCTTTGCTCTGATTTTTCTACAGGTGTTTAATGAGACTGTTCAGTGACTTGCCTTGTTCAATATGGTTTCTCACCTCTCACTCCACTGGCATAGCCACACATTTCACTCTGCATATAGACCCCATGTGGAAGACGTCAGTGGGACTTGCGTTCCCTTTCAGTAAAAATTTAGATTTCCACCTGCAAATTTTCTGTTTTTACTTCACTTCACTTTGACACTGCCTTTTTATCGTCCATTACTCTTCCATTGTCTTCAAAGTTTTTGTTTTTTCTTTATTACAATTTATGACATATAAGCTATACAGTGGTGAGGTAATCTCTAGAGTGTTATCTAGCTGATGAGGCCTCCCTTACATTTTGATTTATTCATTCATTTCTTCTTTCTTTTTTTTTTATTTCTTTTTTTTTTTTTTTTATGTTTGTGGCAGTGATGACTTTTTATTTTTATTTTTTTGTGCACTGGGTGATAAAGTTAATGCACTAAACATAGTGTAACGAGATTTTTGTTTCTTTTTTGGGGGGGGGGGGGGGGGTGCACATTATGGAACTTGGTGACGTTTTCTCTTTTTTATGTGGCAACACCCCAGTATGGCCCATAGCAGATTGCTGAGCTAGAACAACTACTCAAAAAATTCCAAGAAAGAAGTAAATGATAAAAGATCGCAGACTTTGAACATGATAGGTATATTATGTATGAACATGACATCATAAATCTGGAGAAGCATGTGCCATTTCTTATTTTTTTTTTTTTTTTTTTGTTCTGTAATGATGTAGTTTCTGCACAAATTGTTGAATGCATCAGTTCTGTTGGTCAAACTACTGTTTTCTATATTTTTGTTATAAGCATGGAGATTTTGCTCAGCTGACAGCTGCTCATTTTGAATGTGTGGGTGCATGTGCATGCAAGAATATGTGTGTGTGTGTGTGTGTAGAGAGAGTGTGAGAGAAGGGGAAAAAAGTATAAATACAAATACACTTACCACTGTATATATTATGCATGATGGATGGACAGGGCAACTGTGCATGGAAGAGGAATAATGAAAGGAGGGAGACGAACAGTGTTTTATCTTTCTTTTTTTTTTTTTTAAAGATGGATGGCTGTACATACTCTTTTTGGAAATAGTGTACAGAGTAGTTTGCACTATTGTGAAAAAAAATACGTTCATTGCATGTAAAAGGACCGCCCATTGATAAAGCACTGTGTACATAGGCTGTACAGAAGAGAAAGGGAGGGGAGGGGAAAGGATACAAGGTAAAGCAGTCAACACTCCAGCTCTAGCTATGAACAAGTCAGTGCCAATTAGCTTTGAAAAGGAATGTGCACCTGTGAGCAGAAAGAGAAAAGGGACAACAGTCTTATTAAGTTCACTCTGTATTGTGTTGCTTGTATGTGCATGTACTTTTTCGTTACTTTCTTTTTTCTTTTGACTCTTCGCTTTCCATCTTCCATTACAAAGAAAGGTACAGACAAATGGAGGAGCTCTAGATGAAATGGCCCTTTGCCATTACTGGTTTCCGAATGGGCCTGATTTTTTTTCTTCATGGTAATGTTCGGTTCACATTCCTGTTCCTGTTTGAACATGACTGGCACATGGACAGTGTATTATATCAATTTCAAGATTTGCATTTAAAATGGTGGATCATAATAAAGGCACACAACCACTGCTATTTTAACTCTGTTTTCATGTAGTCTACTTCCGTAGATAATTGAAAAACTGGGTATACACTATAAAAACATCAGGCAAAGTTGATTGCCAAATGATTCTTAAAACCAACAGCTGATTGTGGATGCTCCTAGGATAGACTGCCCTATTTGCTGGAGCTTTCATGTTGTGAATTTGAGGTACCACACATCTTCCATGCAGTGACTGGACAAAATATATGTAGAACCAGCTTGAGTGAGGAAATTGAGCGAGGGTACCTTGTATGTAGAAAAGTGAAATTGACAGGTATAGAGAGAAGAAAGGTTTCTTTCATTCTTGTAACCAAGTTCTTCTGATCTTTTTAGTAATCTTACACTTCAGCCTTAATTTTTAGCCTGATGGTAGAAGTTCTACACTTTTATGAAATCCTTTAATTTAATCTTCGGAGTTTAGGTGCAGTTCGTTGCGGCTGTTAAAATGGTACCCTTTGCATAATACAAGGATTAAAAAAACAGAAAATTGTTAATGCAAGGTCAGGATTTACTCCCATATCAGAAGGCTTACTTCCATATCAGGTTTTTTTTTTTTCTAATTCATGTATTTTTTATATAGTTTTAAGCAGTAGTATGTGTGTGTTCAAAGTTTATTTCTGTTTTAAACTGAAGAGAGATACAACTTGTTAATTATTTGTGGCATGCCATTCATATAATTATTGTTTAGGTTGAAAGAAGTGTAGTTCAACATTTGAATGCAAACCTCTTTTGGAGAGCAATTGCTGATAGTTTTGTGCAGCTGAATGTTTTATCTGTTGAGCTTTATTGTTCAATGTTATTTTCTTCCTTTAAAAAAAATCTAAATTATTACTGTTGTTAAATTTCTATGCTTGTTTTATTTTTGAAGGCATGATGTTTGACATACTTATTAAAGAATATATTGTATGGAAATGTGACCTGTGTATGAAAATGGGACATGTATGAAAGGAAAAGTGGAGAGAGATGTTACCGAGTGATTTGACCTTGTGCAGAGATGGAGCTAGTAGGCTGGAAGGAAGAACAATGATCATGACATGCATGTGAGTTGTCTACCTTCTTGCTGTTGTCACACTTTGTTTGGCATTTTCTGGTTCCTGGATTTGATTGGGTTTTTTTTTTTAGTCCCTCCTTTCCCCTTCACCAGGGTCCTACTAGACATGTGACTGTAGAGGAAATATGCACTTTGAATGATTTGGCTCTGTCAGACTGCTTTTGTTATATTGTGTTCCTAGTATTACTACCTGGAGTGTTACTGCAACTACTTATTATGTCATTGTAAATAAACATACTGAACACTTTCCAAATAGAATGTGACTCTCTGTGTGTGTGTGTGTGTGTGTATGTATGTGTGCACATATGTATGTGTGCATGTTTTGCACAACCAGAGATTGCACAATCAGACAACCTGGTGTTAAATGAGTGGTCAGAGAAAATCACGCCATTTCCATGGTAAGACTCCCTCTCATAAATGACACACTTTTCTGAAACATTCACTCCAAGTCCCCCTCCCTCTTCCACATCCCCATTTCTCCATCCCAACCCATTCCAGACAACCCCCCCCCTCCCTCCCCCCCCCCCCCCCCCCCCCCCCCCCCCCCCCAAAAAAAAAAAAAAAAAAGCTCAAGAATGGAGCAAATAAGTTTGCCGCTGGTCGGACTGTCCAGTGGTCAATATTACATACTGACCCTAGTAAAAAAGCATATAATATTGCAAACACCAATCTTTTATAGCAACAATTCACATTGTATGATGTATCAGATATCACTCCATGTGAAAAGACATCAATTTAACCCTCTTGTATTCATAAGGGGAGAAGACCGGAGCTTCTGGACAGTGCGCTTGTTTTCGCGCGACGGGAGCATGTGTTTGGGCACTGTTCCAACATGTGCTTGTGCCGTGACTGACAAACACCACCACCCCCTCTGGAGTATTTCTTTTGGGTTTAGGCTCTTGCCTGTTTTCAAACTGCCGTAAATCAAACAGAGATATGCACAACAAAAGCACACTGCCAAGATTCACGTTGTTGCTGGCCAACTGACCCCTGCGTCACTGACCCCAGTATTAGAACGGTTTTCGCAATTATCATGACCAAAATGCTCAACAGTAATGCAGCCTGCTTGTTTTCGTGTTTCTTTTGTGTGTGCACACACCTGTTTTTTGTAATGACAATAGTGGCTCTATGACATTTAGCATAACACTTTCCATATCGTCACTTATTGAACAGCTACAGAGACTCCGTTTATAGTTATAAATGTGGATATAGGACGGGAAACAATTGCATGAAAACAATGCAAAACAATGGTTGGAACTGTTTGACATTACTTTTCACATGTGACAATTGACAGCCATTGTGTGACATTCATTGTGGGGGCTGTAGGGCGGACAGAGGATGGACCATGTGAAACAGGCCTCAACTTTCCTCTACACTATAAATGTGCATGTCAATGAGAAAACTGCATGTTTGTCTGCTATCTATAATAGTACTGTCACCATAAAATGGATCATATTTGGTGACAATGACACCACCTTTGCTCTTGGAAAGACAAAATATGATTCACACTATAGAACAAACCTTCATGACGAAACTCTAGAGGTTTATTTTTGGTTAAGGTGAGACGCATGAACTATGCATACCTATTTTAGGGTAAACTCATCAAAAGAATCCAAAAACTAGGGGAAGTTTTGCCTCAGAGAATCCGAATACAAGAGGGTTAAAACTGCGAAGAAAGAAAGCAAGCTGTTTTCACTACAAGATCGGAACAGGCAAATGTTATCCCTCCATCTGCGACTTTGGGAAATCACAGAATTTTGTTGGTGAAATGTCTGGACAGCCACTTCCAGACATCCTGAAAACAGCTCCTAGATGGTCAATCTACTACAGACAGGAGAAAATGTCCCAGAAAAGGAAAAAAAAAAACTTGCAGAGAAAAATGTATTGGAAACTTCTAAGTCTTCAAAGGGAGGGAATCTGCTTGATGACACAAAGAAATATGATCCAGGTGAGGTGTGGTTGGAGCTGAATCTAAACGTGTACAGTTTGATTTTTACTATTTTCTCCTGTCTGTACCAGATTGACCATCTAAGAACTCATTTAGAGATGCCTAGATGTCGACGTCCAGACATTTCACCGACAAAATTCTGCAATTTCCCAAAGTGAAGGAATCTTGAATGGATGATACAAAGTAACATGATCCAGGTGAGGTGTGGTTGGGAGTTGAATCAAAACGTGTACAATTTGATTTTTACTATTTTTCTGATTCTGTGACATGTCAGGAAATATTAAATGAGGCATGGAACAGTAAAAAGTAAATAATAAACAAGTAGGGTAGCTCTCACTCCCCAAGAAAAAACTCCAAATGAATGCTGCTTATGATAGAGAATGGCCCAGAGGACGTCTCCTTGTTTGTTCTCTGTGATCTGTGTTGTCATTTCTGCTAGGCTGTTCGTTGTCATAATCAGCTTTCATTTGAGGTTATGAGCCTGCATATATTTCATCATGGGAACAAGCTGCCCTCTTTGTTTGTCCTATATTCTATGACATGTCAGTTCATTGCTACAGTCGCCCTGCATTCAAGCCACTTCTATGATTTTCATCACCATTTTGGCAAGATACATGATTAATTTTGTTTGAATTTAAAAAAGAAAAGAAAAAAGAAACAGAAATGCAGACCTGCCTACCATTTATCATGTGTTTCAATCATTCACACTGCCCACAACTGCACACTGGGTTGGGAGTTCATCACACTGCCCCAACCTGCACACTGTTTGGGTGGGGAGTTCATCACACTGCCCCAACCTGCACACTGTTTGGGTTGGGTGTTCATCACACTGCCCCCAACCTGCACACTGTTTGGGTTGGGAGTGTTCACACTGTCCCAACCTGCCACTGGGTTGGGAATCACACTGCCCCCAACCTGCACACTGTTTGGGTTGGGTGTTCATCATTAACAGTTTCCTTTGAAGCAGTCCTGTCTCCAGCTTCTTGCTGGTCCTGTGTCATCTCATGAATACTGAACAAGTTTTAACAGACTGAAAGCACAGTACGCAGTATCCGCCATATCCTGGCGATCAGAGCCTCTGGACAAAGGAACAATACTCCAGGCCTGACTCTTCCAAGACTGATGGTCTCCCTGGAGTCTTCTTTGCTGTCCAGCCTAGATGCAGCCTCCAGGGTCAACTGAGCTACAAACAACACAACCAAGTGGTTTTGTCTGTACAGACAGAAAACTTGTTGGTTAGCTTGTGATGTCCATCACAGCTGTCCAACAAATCCACTCACACCCATGTCCTGGAAAACAGGCTTCACCAAAACTTGCCCTGCACTGCACCAAGTGCTTTTTGCCTGTACTGCACCAACTGCTTTCTGCCTGCACTGCAGCAAGTGCTTTCTGCCTGTACTGTACTGCACTGCAGCAAGTGCTTTCTGCCTGCACTGCAGCAAGTGCTTTCTGCCTGCACTACACTGCAGCAAGTGCTTTCTGCCTGCACTACACTGCACCAAGTGCTTTCTGCCTGCACTACACTGCACCAAGTGCTTTCTGCCTGCACTGCACCAAGTGCTTTCTGCCTGCACTGCACCAAGTGCTTTCTGCCTGCTACACTGCACCAAGTGCTTTCTGCCTGCTCTACACTGCACCAAGTGCTTTCTGCCTGCACTGCACTGCACCAAGTGCTTTCTGCCTGCACTGCACTGCACCAAGTGCTTTCTGCCTGCACTGCACTGCACCAAGTGCTTTCTGCCTGCACTGCACTGCACCAAGTGCTTTCTGCCTGCACTGCACTGCACCAAGTGCTTTCTGCCTGCTCTACACTGCACCAAGTGCTTTCTGTCTGCACTACACTGCACCCAAGTGCTTTCTGCCTGCTCTACACTGCACCAAGTGCTTTCTGCCTGCACTACACTGCACCAAGTGCTTTCTGCCTGCACTACACTGCACCAAGTGCTTTCTGCCTGCACTGCACCAAGTGCTTTCTGCCTGCACTACACTGCACCAAGTGCTTTCTGCCTGCACTGCACCAAGTGCTTTCTGCCTACACTGCACCAAGTGCTTTCTGCTGCCTGTACTGCACTGCACCAAGTGCTTTCCGCCTGCACTGCACCAAGTGCTTTCTGCCTGTACTGCACTGCACCAAGTGCTTTCTGCCTACACTGCATCAAGTGCTTTCTGCCTGCACTGCACTGCACTGCACCAAGTGCTTTCCGCCTGCACTGCACCAAGTGCTTTCTGCCTGCACTGCACTAAGTGCTTTCTGCCTGTACTGCACCAAGTGCTTTCTGCCTGCACTGTACCAAGTGCTTTCTGCCTGCACTGCACTGCACCAAATGCTTTCTGCCTGCACTGCACCAAGCACTTTCTGCCTGCACTGCACCAAGTGCTTTCTGCCTGTACTGCACCAAGTGCTTTCTGCCTGCACTGTACCAAGTGCTTTCTGCCTGCACTGCACTGCACCAAATGCTTTCTGCCTGCACTGTACCAAGTGCTTTCTGCCTGCACTGCACTGTACCAAGTGCTTTCTGCCTGCACTACACTGCACCAAGTGCTTTCTGCCTGCACTACACTGCACCAAGTGCTTTCTGCCTGCACTGCACCAAGCGCTTTCTGCCTGCACTGCACCAAGCGCTTTCTGCCTGCACTGCACTGCACCAAGCGCTTTCTGTCTGCACTGCACTGCACCAAGCGCTTTCTGCCTGCACTGCACTGCACCAAGCGCTTTCTGCCTGCACTGCACTGCACCAAGCGCTTTCTGCCTGCACTGCACCAAGCGCTTTCTGCCTGCACTGCACCAAGTGCTTTCTGCAAGCACTGCACAGCTTGACACTAATCCACATCATGATCCATGTTCGACCACCAGACGCATTGTGCAGACACACACCCATTGTGTATATCATTAATGTGCTGAGTAAAGAACTGGCACTGATACAGTTCAGTGTATGACCAGACGCATTCACATGCATTTACATACCAACTGTGTATATCAACAAAGTGTTGGGTGAAGAACTGGTACTGATACATTTCAATGTAAAGGCACCACGGTCCAAGACAAAGGCGTCACCCACCTCCACAATGATGGATACATGGAGCATCATTCCCTGACTGCAGGCAAAAGGCTTCCGACAGACATCACCAGCCAAGTTGCACAGTGGAGGACAAACTGTGATATTCATTTGTGTAGGGACAGGAATGCTGTGGCTTCCCTGCATGAGAAATCCTTGTAGCAAATCATTATCCAAGTGTTCATGCAGTTGCCCTCCCATAGATGTAACCACTATATGTACATATCTACTGACACACGCTGTTATCTGCCCAGCAGATGCTGCATGGTGTCTCTGACAGAGGCTTCCAGCCAGTCACTGAGCTGTGAGCCTTTCACTGTCACCTGGACAACTGTGGCTCCCCCTTGGTTCACTGTGCATTTCATGACCCTGGCACAACTCCCAACTGTCGCTGTCAATGCACTTTGGACGTCCTCAATAGCCTGGCCCTGAAAGGAGACATGAATTTGATCTCTAAGAACATAACGCAGGCAAACCTCAACAATGAGTCAAATTTATCATCAACTTATCAATCGTCTTTGCTTTGCTGTTAGATTTAGGAGCTTAAAAACCAGTAAATTTATGATTTGCTGCTCTCTTTGGTGACACTACATTTCCTGAACTTATCCATACATGTTGATTTTGTATCTGTGTTGACAGATCCATAGTGACTGTCACTGGAGAGAAGTGATGGCATCACAGGACACCACAAGCTAGACTGGTGGTGTTGAGAAGACCTGGACATCACAAACTAAAGACTGGCGATGTTGAGAAGACCTGGGACATCACAAGCTAAAGACTGGTGGTGTTGAGAAGACCTGGAACATCACAAGCTAAAGACTGGCGGTGCTGAGAAGACCTGGGACATCACAAGCTAAAGACTGGCGATGCTGAGAAGACCTGGGACATAAGCTAAAGACTGGCGATGTTGACAAGACCTGGGACATCACAAGCTAAAGACTGGAGGTGTTGCGAAGACCTGGGACATCACAAGCTAAAGACTGGTGGTGTTGTGAAGACCTGGGACATCACAAGCTAACCTACAAGTTTTCTGAACATGTCCGCTTTGAGGACACACTGGAAGAGGGGAACGAAAGACAAAAAGGACAAATAAAGGACATACAAACTGACCCACAAGCTGCCCAGAACCACCATCAAAATGACACACTAAAGCAGTCAAACCAAAAAAACCACTCACCGCGGCCACACAAGAATGATGACACCGTACTTCTTGTCTGTGGACACCAAACCCACAGGAGTGGTCACGTTCAACGTCCATAAAGCCTTCACCATCTGAAACGTACAGTACACCAGCAGGTCAACCTTTTATTACATTATGGATTGTAACAACCATTCACCCACACTACACCATGCAGCTCACTGACAGTGCCGTCCATTATATAGCAAATAAAAACAAAAAGCAATCATGTGTTGCTGTTTCTTCTTTGCATTATATGACAGTTAAACAATCTAGCACCTGAGTGTTCCCCTTTCTTCTTCCCCTGGCTGAACACTTCATGTCTATTACTATTTCTGAAGAAATCTAGCACCTGTGTGTTCCCCTTTTTTCTTCCCCTGGCTAACCACTCCATGTCTATTATTATCATTTCCTTGCAGGTTTCTGTCTCTCTTTTTTTTTTTTTCAATCTGCCACATAAAGAGAGATGGGGATGTAAAAGCTGTACTTTGGAAAAGTAACACTGCAAGCAAGCCAGCACTCTTCCCTCACGTGTCAAAGGTAACACCTGCCAAAGGTGGTCATCCATCTCCTGCCAGCTGCCTCACACATGTCAGTGGACTACAGGTACTTAAGCCTCCACCCCTGTGTTTGATGTGACTGCTCTGTTGCCTATTTCAAGATCCAGATCATGCTTTGTTGTCTACTTCAAGATCCAGATCATGCTGTGTTGTCTACTTCAAGATCCAGATCACACTGTGTTGTCTACTTCAAGATCCAGATCATGCTGTTGTCTACTTCAAGATCCAGATCATGCTGTGTTGTCTTTTTCAAGATCCAGATCATGCTGTGTTGCCTATTTCAAGATCCAGATCATGCTGTGTTGCCTATTTCAAGATCCCCGATTATGCTGTGTTGCCTATTTCAAGATCCAGATCAAGAGTCTTCGATCTGAAATGGTGGAATGAATTCTCAACTTCGGCATGGTTTTGCTTGATCACAGGGTGCTGTTGAGTGACTGGTCGAGCAGATATACTATGCAGCTAATGTGAACAACGCACCTCACTCATACATGAATCTTCTTCTTTCTGCGCAAAGTGGTCAACATCAATTCTTACAAATGCTGGTTCTCAGTTTGTCTGATCAGCTGACTAAGAATAGAATTAGAACAATCTGTAATTTGGTCACTGTCAGTGTAGTGGCTGCAGGGGTTAGAGTTTAGGCAAAAAAGTAGCCATTTATAACTCGGTAATTTATGTACAACAATAAGCATAGCAGTTGAAAGCTCTTACCATTCAGAAAAGGGCCCTCACCTAGAATCTAACTAAATGCAAAACTAAATACAGTTTCTGGACTTTTCAGTAAAGAAACAGAATTATGATCTCAACAAAACTGCACATATTATGGTCAAATTTAACGTGGTATGATCACATTACCGATCTTGGAAAACATATTTCTAAACAAATTTATCAATTATCAAAAATAAAACATTTACTGAATCTACAAGCTAGGAAATTAAGTTTTCATGCACATATTTTATCTCTCATTAGTTGTGTGTCCATGTAATGGATAATTTTAGTGGAACAAATTTGAAACAAATCAGTTGTTTACATAAGAGCGCTATACAGTTAGTGCAATTAAAATCTGATTTTTGATAGGTGATGATCAGTTGTTTACATGAGAGTGCTATAAAGTTAGTGCAATTAAAATCTGATTCTTTGATAGGTGATGACCTTAAAAAGTTTAATATTCTTTCATTTAAAGACAGATCTCTTCAATAAATGCTTATGCATGTATAAGGTGGTTAAGGGAATAGTTCCAAAGAAGATTATCTGAAATTTTGTAAATAATGAAAATAGACATTTTACAAACTTTCATTCCCCAGACCCCATAGCAATCTTTACAAATTTAGCTTCACATATTCTGGAGGAACGGCATGGAACAATTTACCATCTTCTTTAAAATCATGTCTTTCTAAACTAGTGTTTAAAAAAGCACTAAAAAAGAATTTAATGGATAAATTATAAAACAATCTATGATTATTTATACTGTTGCAGGTTCTCTCACACTCTTTGTCTCTCTCTTTCTGTCTGTCTCTTCTCTCTCTCTCTTTTGTTTCTCTCCCTCTCTCTGTTGGCTTCTCTATCAATTTGTCTGCCTCTCTGATGTCTGTCTGTCTACCTGTTTCTCTCTGTCTCTCAAATGTCCTGATGTGCCTAGTCTGATATGCTGTACACTGTTCATCAAAATATTGATTGTGATAGTTGTTAATTGTTTGATTATTTTCATTACATTGTATATTTCTGGATTTCTATGTATGCATTACTTTGCGTTTCTTTTTTCTTCATAATTGTAATTGATATTTATTCTTTATTTTGTGAGGGCAGGGATAAAAAAAAAGCTGTAAGGCTTATTCTTAAAGCCTCAACAAAGATTTGACTAAACAAAGCAATCTAATTCAACACACAGCGGCCACGGTTTGACCAAAAATCTGATATCAGAATGGAACCGGTCAGGAATAAATGCCCTGTCTTCCACACACACCAAGTGATTTGTACACACTCATCTGTTGTCTTCCACACGCACAAAGTGAGGTGTACACACTCACCTGTTGTCTTCCACACACACAAAGTGAGGCGTACACGCTCACTTGTTGTCTTCCACACAAACAAGGTGAGGCGTACACACTCAACTGTTGTCTTCCACACACACAAAGCGAGGTGTACACACTCACCTGCTGTCTTCCACATACACAAAGTGAGGCGTACACACTCACCTGTTGTCTTCCACCCACACAAAGTGAGGTGTACACACTCACCTGTTGTCTTCCACCCACACAAAGTGAGGTGTACACACTCACCTGCTGTCTTCCACCCACACAAAGTGAGGCGTACTCACTCACCTGTTGTCTTCCACACCCACAGAGTGAGGTGTACACACTCACCTGTTTGCCGTCAAACTTCATGGTGTGAACCACAAAGGGGCTCCCTGCGCTGCTCTGTAGCATGTCTTCCACCATCTGAAGCATCAACACCTGCTTCTCCCGATTGGCCGCTGCCGTGACGTACTGCGCCAGTGTCTCCACCCATGAGCCGGCACGGTCCCGAGCCGTGTGAGGCAGCAGGTCCACTTTCAGCATCTGTCAGCAAAATTCCACAGAAACTGAATGACACAGTGTGGCATCTGTCAGCCACATTCCACAGTGACTGAATGACACATTGTGGCATCTGTCAGCAACATTCCACAGTGACTGAAATGACACAGTGTGGCATCTGTCAGCGACATTCCACAGAGACTGAATGACAAAGTGTGGCCTGGCTGTGGCTGCTTTCAGCATCTGTCAGCAACATTCTACAGTGACTGAATGACACAGCATGGCATCTGTCAGCAACATTCCACAGTGAATGAATGACACAGCGTGGCATCTGTCACGACATTCCACAGTGACTGAATGACACAGTGTGGCATCTGTCAGCAACATTCCACAGTGACTGAATGACACATTGTGGCATCTGTCAGCAACATTCCACAGTGACTGAATGACACAGCATGGCATCTGTCAGTGACATTCCTCAGTGACTGAATGACACAGCGTGGCCTGGCTGTGCCTGCTTTCAGCATCTGTCAGCGACATTCCACAGTGACTGAATGACACAGCGTGGCTGTCAGCGACATTCCACAGTGACTGAATGACACAGCGTGGCATGTCAGGGACATTCCACAGTGACTGAATGACACAGCGTGGCATCTGTCAGGGACATTCCACAGTGACTGAATGACACAGCGTGGCATCTGTCAAGGACATTCCACAGTGACTGAATGACACAGCGTGGCATCCGTCAGCGACATTCCACAGTGACTGAATGAAACAGCGTGGCATCCGTCAGCGACATTGCACAGTGACTGAATGAAACAGCGTGGCATCTGTCTGCGACATTCCACAGTGACTGAATGACACAGCGTGGCATCTGTCTGCGACATTCCACAGTGACTGAATGACACAGTGCGGCCTGGCTGTGGCTCTGTGTTAGCAGGTCAGAATAAAGGACATGGGACAGCTGGCCCTCAGATTACTCTTTTCATTTCTTTTCTTGCAGGTTCATATCTTATTGGTTGACCATCATTTGAACTCCCCCCTCACCCCACTCTCCTTTCCTTCCTGGCAACAGTTAGAACCAGCTGGGTGCTATGGAGAGCGCACACCTTACTCAAGTGTCAAGGGCAACTGGAGCTGGGATCAACTCTCTGGCCTGGCAAAAAAAAAACAGTAAGGAAACAATCCACACACAAAAAAAAAAATGCTGTGTTTATTTTCTACAGACCAAAAGAATTACATCCTGTCTGCTTTTTTGTGCAGGAATATGGAAAATATGGATTATCAATGCTTGTATCACTAGAAAGTCTGAATATTCCACAAAATTTACTTTACAGATGGTTATCAGAATGTAAACAGCCATTTTACAGTATTCATGTTTAACCCCTTCACTGTCACAGTATAATAGCACATTTGAATATCTGTATGCTTTGGTAAAATTTAGCTTTTTTGGGCAGGTTTAATAAAATGGTTACTGCTCACACTTATTTCTTAACAGATCTCTTGCATGTTTTGTTGTTATGCATTTGTCTACAATGTCCTGTCAAAATGGCTTGATTATGTTGATAATTAGTACAGCAGAAATTGACATAATTATAAAAATTTTACCAAAAATAACAGTTTTTGAGTATACACAAACACATTGTGCCAAATAGAATGAGTCAAAACACTGAAAAAGTGGTTTTACTATTTATTGAATATCAGCACTAACACATGACAGTCATATAAATCCCAAGGAATGTTATTCTTGATGATAATCTGCTCATAATTGGGGGTACTATTTTTTAGGTAAAAAGGGGCATATCATGCTTTTCACGGTATGTTCACTAACACGTACATTACTCATCCATTTGTTGAGTTCTTTGTTAGATTTTTTGTGGATTACTTCCTTATACCCTTATCTACAATTTCACATCATTCTATTTTGGTTTTGTGGGGTTATGATGATGGTTCACACTAATAAAATGTGATAAACAGTTTTTTGTTTTCAATGTGAGAGTTTTAGAACAATTGAGCATATATTGAGCTCACTAAACACAACAAAAATACCTTTTGGTGGTAGCTCAACAACATTACAAACACCTGGGATTCATATTGTTGTAAATAAATGTCCCTCTGTGTAACAATCTGTATGTTACTGGGGGTACCCCAATTCTACTAGAAAGGGCATAATTTTACTATTTGGGGTAGGTTCAGTACCTCAATCACTGCTTATGTATTTCTTTACATACGACTTAGATTTTATGGCTTCTCTTTCCCTTATACCACAAGCCTTGATGCTATATAACAATAATGTAGTTTTGTGGGCCATTAGGGGATGGACAGGGATATGTATATATATTGGTGGTTTTACAAAAAGAACAGTTTTCAAGTAAGCATAAACAAACTGGACCATATAAAATCAGTGTAAACAATGAAAAAGTGGTGTGACTAATTATTCAACATCAGCACTAACACATGACAGTCATATAAATCCCAAGGAATGTTGTTCTTGATGACAACATGCTCATAATTGGGGGTACTATTTTTGGGTAAAAAGGGGCTTAATCATGCTTTTCACAGTATGTTCACTAACACGTACATTATTTATCCATTTGTTGAGTTATTTGTTAGATTTTTTGTGGATTACTTCCTTATACCCTTGTCTACAATTTCACATCACACTCTATTTTTGGTTTTTCGGTTATGATGATGGTTCACACTAATAACATGTGATAAAACAGTTTTTGTTTTGTTTTCAATGTGAGAGTTTAGAACAACTGAGCAAATAAAAGCCCACTAAACACAGCAGCAAAAATATCTTTTGGTGGTAGCTCAACAACAATACAAACACCTGGGATTCATACTGTTGTCAATAAATGTCCCTCTGTGTAACAATCTGTATGTTACTAGGGGTACCCCAATTCTACTAGAAAGGGGCATAATTTTACTATTTGGGGTAGGTTCAATACCTCAATAACTGCTTATTTATTTGTTGACATATGACTTGGACTTTATGGCTTCTCTTTCCTTTTACCCCAAGCTATTATGCTATATAATATAATCTAGTTTTGTTGGCCGTTTGGGGATAGACAGGGATGTAACAAAATGGTGGCTTTACAAGAAAAGAACAGTTTCTGAACACATACACATGTTACAACACATAAAACCTGTAAAACACTGACAAAAACTTCTGTTAGTGTTTACTCAGCATCACTGTAAGTATACTGTGTGGTCCAAATTGTTATAGTATAATATTTATTGGTAAATGTTCAAAATGACAACCATGGAAAAAAAAGTCTGAAGAAAAAAAAAACCAATTGTCTGTTGAAAAGAAAAAAGAAAAACACACACACATTGCATGCATTTGTTATCACACAAAAACACTGTAGGAACTGTGTTAGTTTTTTAACAAATACTTACATTACTGCCATGCTGTTCTATACAGGAATCCATCACTTGCCGTACAAAAAGTCTTGGACATAATCCTCAGGTTGTCTGCATTCCCTGCTTCATATTTTACTCCACTTGGTCTTCTTTCACTGACGGCACTCGGTCTGGTCACAGCATTGAAAAAATCATGAAAACATGCACAGGTGAGAAAAAAAAAAAAATCACTTCCCAGAACTTTTCATGCAGATGATCCAGAATGGGTTGAATCTTGTAGAGCCAGTCGTACCCTGGATCACGACTGGCATGGCTGCATTGTCGTTGAAATGCAGAAACTGAAGAAGAATCTGAAATACAGAATAAAAGTTTCAAGATAAGTAAGCAGACCCACAATTAGGGGCACACACACACACACACACACACACACACACACACACACACACACACACCACAGTAAGCAGACCCACAATTGGGCACACACACACACACACAAACACACACACACACACACAACACACACACACGTATACACACACACACACACACACACACACACACACACACCACCACACACAGTAAGTAAACCCACAGTTGAGCACACACACACACACACACACACACACACACACACACACACGCATACACACACACGGCTTCCACACACACACACACACAAACACATACTAACAGTATCACACACACATGAATGTCAAAAAACCACAATGATACAAAAATGGGGAGTTTGTATTATACTCCCTGTTTGGCTAAGTATACTTACCATGTCAGACCATAGCATTAAACGGCTGTCAGTCAGCTCTGTCAGGCTGAAGTTTTGTGGCGAATGCAGTCATAAGATAGTCACGTGACACCCACCCTACTTCCGCCTACGGAAGATGCCGAAGTTCGTTTACTGTACGTCATTCAATGAGGCCTGCGCGCAAGGCAACCCCCAGGGAACCTTGGCGCTAGAGGGAAGGTAGGGCGGGCATTAGAGTCTGACATGGTAAGTATACTTAACAAACTCCCCATTTTTTTGTCGTATACTATACCATGTCAGACCATAGCAGAATTTAAAGGAATAGGAGGAGGGCAGAGCGCCCTAATGGTTCCTGGGGTAAACCGATATGGCTGCATTGGCCGCCACAAATGAAATCCCTTTAGAACCATCAGCCCTGGTCATGCGCGGATGTCCCTTAAATAAAAGTTTATGAAAGGGTTCTCCGAACGCCAGTAGGCTGCCTCCAGGAGATGGTGCACAGGGACAGAGTGCTGGAACGCTGTGGACGTGGCCAGCGCTCTGACCTCATGGGCTCGAGGGGAAAGGGCTGGGAGGTCTTTGTACGCCTGGGCATAGGCAGATCTGATAGTATTGGATAGCCACCTAGAGATACTGCCCCGCCGATATGTCTTTCTTGTTGTTGGGGTTGATGGAAATAAGGAGGCGTCTCTGCGAGGAACGCCTGGGGCGGGCACGCTCCCAGTAGTATCTGAGGCACCTAGAGGGGCACAGGTCCATGTCCCGCCACACTCGCTGCCTAAGATATCCGCTAGAGAGCGGATAAGAAGGGAAGGAGAGGCCGAGCCCGGTTCCTGGTTCTTCGCTAAGAACTCAGGCAGGAACTTAAGCGAGACCGAGCCGTCTCTGTGAAAGGCGATGTCCCGAGGGGCCCCGCTGAGGGCATGAATCTCACTTTGCCTTCTGGCTGAGGCCAGAGAGAGAAGGAAGGTGGTCTTGAAAGAGAGAAGGTCAAAGGGGAGGGAGTGGATGGGCTCGAAAGGGGGTTTTCTGAGGGCGTCGAGTACCAGAAAGAGGTCCCACATGGGGGTGCGCCTAGGGGACTGAGCTTCCCGTAAGGCAACCCCCGAGATAGTTCTCTGAGGAGAAAGTCATTGTCGAAAGATGGGCCGCCGAGTTGTCGGATGGTGGTGCATACGGCCGATCTATAGCCCCGAATGGAACTAGCAGAGAGTTTTAGAGAGGACGAAAGGTGGGATAGGAAATTGCCTATCTGGATGTTGGAGGGGTGGAGGTAGGGGACCGAGTTAGCTGTGCACCACGTGACCCATCTCTCCCATCGGTAATTGTAGAGGGACTCGGTGCTGGTCCTACGTGAGGCCGAGGCCAAGTCCCGTAGTCCCTGCGATGCTCCCGCTTCCGTCAGGGTATCTAGGACAGACTGGGGTCTGTCGGCGGGGGCGGCGGGGGCCAGTGGTCGCAATTTGGCTGGCATAGAAGCCAAGCGTGTAGGCGAAGCATCTGGGGGTTGGAGTGAGGGAGGCCCGAGCGAGGTTGTCTGAGCAAGTCCCCCCGAGGGCTAGCCGGAGAGGGGGAACGTGAGTTAGGGACCTGAGGTCCGGGAACCACGACTGTGTCGGCCACCACGGGGTTATAAGGATGAGAGTTGGGTCTGTCCAGCCTGGCCTTCCTGATCACTTTGTGAAGTATGGGGAAGGGGGGAAAGGTGTAGGCGATGAGTCCCGTCCCGGGGAGGGAGAGCGCATCGACCGCGTACGCTCGGGGATCCGGGACTGGAGAGACATACATGGGGAGCCGATGGTTGAACCGGGTCGCAAAGAGGTCGACCATGGGCTTGAACCAGTGCTCCCAGCCTGTGGTTAATGTCAGCTTGTTCAGGGTCCACTCTGTGTGCAGAAGGGTCCCTGAGCGGCTGAGAGTGTCTGCCAGGATGTCGCGTGTCCCCGCTATGTGTCTCGCACGGAGGGTGGTTCCCTGCGCGCGTGGCACCAGCGAAGGAGGGCCTCTGTCCGTAGAGAGAGGCCGATGGAGTGAGCCCCCCCCCCCCCCCCCCCCCCTGTTGACGTAATGGGCTACCGACGTGTTGTCCGTGAGGGGGAGAACCAGTCGGTGAGAGATTAGGTGTTGGAAGTGGAGGAGGGCCAGCCTGACCGCTTCCAATTCTAATATGTTGATGTGGAGGCGAGCCATCTGTGCGTCCCACATCCCCGAGGCATGACTGTCCCCCAAGTGGGCCCCCCAGCCTGAGTTGGAGGCGTCCATGTACAGTTCGAGGGACTGAGTTGGAGAGAGATTGGGACGCTGGTGGTCAGGGTGGACGGATTGAGCCATTCGTCCGTGGCGCAAGAGAACCAGGGGCCGAGGGAATGGTCAGGTCCCAGCGGTCCGAGGCCTGGGACCAACGACGACGGAACTCTCTCTCTGCAGCTGGCGTTTGGGGACCCGACCCAGCGGAATGAGGGCAGAAAGGGACTCCATCATGCCTAAGAGGGAGGACAGAGTTCTGGCCGAGGTGTGCGATGCTCCTCGGAGGCGCGAGATGAGGTCCACTATCCGGGCGGACCTCTCTGGGGTCGGGGCGACCTTCATGGCAAGAGAGAGGTCGAGGAGTTTTCGAGGACTTCCAGGTGAAGGGCGTCCGCCTGGGCAGGCGGGGGTCGCCGGGGGAGGGAGGAGGAGAGCGCATGAGGGGAGGGCGACCGTGAGCCCACGGTAGGCGAAACCCGTCCTGCAGAACCGACACTACCCAGGGGCTGAGGCCCATACGTCGCCACTGGCGGGTGTGCCAGGAGAGGATGCCCGCCAGGGGGGCCGATGGTCCAGGTGGAGGGAAGGGGAGAGAGTGGGCCGGTGTCTTGATGGGCGGGTTGGGCCTGCTCCGTGCCCACGACGGGTGTCCTCTAGTCACCAGCGGGGGCGTGCTTGTTGGCCGAACCGAAAATTTTGGCGAGGTTCCGATTTAGACCTCTGCGAATCGAGTGGGCACTTGGCCGGCCCGGCGGTGTGAGATGGGGCTTGTCGGGGATAGGGAGTGGGCCTGTTGGCCCTGGGGTAAGACCGATAGGGGGGCCTGAAGGGCGTGGCTGAGGCCGGGGGGCCAAGGACGCCCGCCTGCTTGCGTTCCTCGAGCGAAAGGGACATAGCTGAGGTGGAGTACTCGCCAAAGAGCGAGTGATCCTGGCCCGGGACACATCGAAGGGATGCCTTGAGTGCCGGGGAGAGTGAGGAGCGTGCAAGCACAAGCACCGCGTCTCTAGCCACTAGCAGACAATTGAAGTGGCTTTGCTGCTGCGCTGTCCGCCGCAGCCGACAAGTGATGCGATATCCTGTTAACCAGGTGTTGCATGAAGGGATCGCTGAATAAGCGAGATTCGTCCTCATGGCGTGGTTCGGAGCTTGTATCCGAAGGCACTGGGACGGCGCCGTCATCCCCAGGCCAGAGTACCTCCGCCCTCTGCAAGAGCATGCTAAGGTAGGCATGCCCTGCAGTGGTGTGTAAGATGCCCATCCGGGCTATTCGGTCCCAGTCCTTTAACGCTTTTAAAGGAGATGGTGGCCGAAGTAGGGGGGGCCCGGTTGGGTATCAGGCGACAATCCGATTGGGAGATGGCCCACTCCCTGGTAGCCGGATTGTCTGCAAAGAGGGAGGTAACTGGGTGCTTCCTGCGGGTCCCAAGTAGGGAACCGAAGGGGGCCGCACTGGGTGCCGGGGGAGGTCTTGACCCGGCGGGGGGACGGCGTCTGCACCCCTGGCGCGTTTTGCCGGACTTTCCCACAGCGAAGTGAGGAGGGACTGAGGTGCGACAATCCTGAGTCTGGAGCGTTGGGCTTGGGGCGGCCCAACGATCTCAGGGAAGGCCAAGATATCGGCAGAGTGAGGGGCGTCCCTCGACACCAAGTCCGGTTGAAACCGTTCAATGGTGCAGATATCGTAAAGGGATGAGAAGAGGTCCTCATCGTCGTCGTCCTCAGGCTGTGGAGAGTCGAATTCCTGGGAAGGGAGGTCTTCCTCAGGGGGCATCTGCACGGGTGCGCGAGGGTCCCGCCCTGGTGGGGTGGTGGGGGGGGGGGGGGGGGGGGGGGGGGGGGGCGGGACCCTCGTGGCTCTGTGCTCGGCAGACAGGCTAGGGTGGGAGAGCCCCGGACTGCCGATCGGACAGCGCCCGAGTGGGGAGACCAAGGTCGACCCAGGTATGTGAGGTTGGGTGCCACAAGCGACCATATAGTTGTTCTGATTGGGAGTGGGTATTGAGCCACTGGTCCCTCTCGGGGGCATAGAGCCACTGGTCTCCAGGGAGATAAGCGGGCTGTGGAGGCCCAGAGTACTGTGCAGGGACTCCCCGGAGACCGGGGTAACCTTGAGCAGCAGGGGGGGGGGGATAGTGTTCGACCATGGTATGTCGTCCCCCCCCCCCGAAGCGTGCCGGGCCCCAGTGGAATAGGGCAGGTTACCCGTGGTCCCGCTGGTAGATCCTCCCCCCCCGGAGGAACGGGACCGAGGACGTTGCCCAAAAGGGGGGCCGAGTAGGTCGGAACCCCAAAGTCCTGAACCCCTAGGGGAACCTGCGACGGGCGAGCGGGGTTGGTCTTTGTGTATGTTCACAACCGGTGGATGCACTCGGTGTTCCCATATGCCCAGAGTTATGGTCATGTGCATGGTTGTGCCATGACGTGGCCATAAAACTGCGTCCGGAGATAACGGGACGCTCCTCGTGCAGGGGTGTTGGGTGCACCTGTGCACGGTGAAGAAGAGCGTCATGAGACGGCGAGTCCAGATGGGGGGAGAAGTGGACCCGCGCGTCTCATAAAGGCGAGTGACGGGTGGGGGTTCCAGCCCAAAGCTGTCACCCCCTGTGCCTGTCCGCGGCCCGGCAAAGGTCCCCGGGGGCCGGGGGTCGCGTGACTCGGCATAGTAAATGGATGTCTGACTATGCGCAGGAAAGCTAGAAGGCAGGGTGGCTGGTGGAGAAGCGGAATCCCGCTTGGATGTTTTGGCTTGAGGAGGTCCCTTAAGGGGGGCCTTGCCCTTAGATTTCCTGGGCAGGTAGAACGAAAGGCACTTAGAAATCGCAGCCGGTTGCCTTTTAGCTTTCGAACGCAACGGTCGTGCGTCCGTCGGTCGGTAGAGGAGGGAGATTCCCGCGCGTCCCCTCCGCGGGAGGGTCGTCTCCATCTACCGCGGCTGTCCGTTCTCCCAAGGAGAGAACGGTTCGCTCGGGGTTGGAACCAACTCGTGGGTCCTCCGGGAATGTGAGCGAACCCTGAACGCCAGAGTTGTTGCTCGACCCAATCGAGTCCTTCACCATATTGGGCGATGGCGGCAAGCGAAACCGGAGCACACGATCGTAAACGGGAGACACGACGGTCGATCAAGGAGGGTAATCCGGTCGATCGACTGTGCGCACACAATAGAAATATAAAGTAAACAACGCACACAATAGAAATATACAGGTAAACAAGTCCGTACAGTGACACAAAACGCAGCAGAGATGAGCGAAACCGTGCGTGAGAAGCGACAGTGATGTGAACCAAAAGTGCTGAGTAACGCCACGTGTAAATACAATGACTAAGGTCGATCGCGATCGTTAAGCACACGAAGCACACGAAGGCGAGCGAGAAATTGTGGCAAATGAATGGGAGGGTGTAAAACAAATGTAGGAAGCAAATTCTGGACGGCAAACCACGTATAAGGCGTGGGCTAGAAAGCTGGTGTGACAAGAGAAGGAGACCGGCGCAAAACAAGATGGCGACGAGACCGGCTCACGATCGTCGCACAGGAGGTTGTGGGATCGTGGTATAAGTGACGGCGAGATTAGAAAACGGAATTTAGGGGCGAAAAGGGGGGAAAGGCGATTGAAAATGCAAGGCCGATGGACAAAAGGAGGCACAGAACCAGCGATTAACGTGGCGATGGAAAATGCCGATCAACCTTGAACCGGTTACGCGGAAGGCAACAACCGGGTGTAACAACACAATCGCGAGGATAATTCCGTAAATAAAGAAATCTTAAATAAATGTCAGCGAACCGCCCAGAGAAACGTGGACAAACGAGTCACAAGATAAACAAAGGTTAGAACGCTAGCCCACTGATAACCTCACATGTCAAGATTACTCTGAGAGATAAGCACAAGCCACAGATAAACGAGTTCAGAATGCGAACACAGCAATCTTACACAAAGGCAAAGTATAGGCGAGACAGAGCACAAGACTTATCTTGCTTGGGTGACAGGCCGAAGTAGAAATGACGTACAGTAAACGAACTTCGGCATCTTCTGTAGGCGGAAGTAGGGTGGGCGTCACGTGACTATCTTATGACTGCATTCGCCACAAAACTTCGGCCTGACAGAGCTGACTGACAGCCGTTTAATGCTATGGTCTGACATGGTATAGTATACGACGCCAAACAAAAAATCTGCTGTGGACGAGTGCTTCTGTGTTTTTACAAAATGAACAAACTTATATGGAAAACTGCATACAGAAATAAATAATGCTTAGGTGCACACACACACACACACACACACACACACACACACACACACACACACACAGACAGTCCCACCTATCCATACAGTCATTATTTGCCATAAGTATGTGGTTTCAGTAGGAAATAGGGCAAAGAAGAGAAATACAGAAAATGAATAGTCAAGGAATGAAGAATCATGTAATAAAAAAAAAAAAAAAGAAAAAAAAAAGAAGAAAAATAGAGCTACTTGCCTGAAACCGATTTCTGGTCATGAAGGAACTGAAGACTTGAACTTTGTACAGCTGAAGACTGGCACAGCTGACTTTCAGACCAGAATTCCCAGTCAAAACAACAGCAACGTTGAAGGGCTGTGCACCTCTTTCTCGCCATTCTTTGATCAGCTGTTGCTGACACGCCCCATGCCACGCCCCCAGTCGCTTCCCGGACTTTCACACCATCATCCTGAGCCCGTACCACGTCCATGACCCTGTCCCTCAAGACAGGAGGGGGTGGAGTGCTCATTGATGGCACGGGTTCGGCTATTTCCACTTCATTACCCATGCTAACGGCGCTTTCTTTACTGCTGTCTTGTGTACAGAACAATGAAGCCATGTCATCACCAAAACTGCTGTCTTGTGTACAGAACAATGAAGCCACGTCATCACCAACATGTATTTCCGATAAAAGTGGATGGTACTGATTCCCATCCGTCTCCTCCTTATCGCTAGTATCAGGATCCGATCCTCAAAGGTCTTATTCATCACTATTTTGATACTTTAGAAGTCATCTAAAACATCAAGGGCAGTGTAACGCTTGAAAACGGGACGCATCGACGAAGTGCTAGGTTGAGCTGCCATCTTGAATATGCTTATCAGCTGTAACCTCTCAACTTGCAATTTGCATAACATATGGTCAGCTGGCTGCTCGCATGAAGGGAAAGGGGCCGTTCCTTGACACCAGTAGAAGAGGTGAGAACATTTTAGACAGTCGTCTCCCAAGCAGATTTTTTCTGCTTTCTGTGATGAAGTTATGGCGAGACATACTCGTCCCGGGCGTAGCGATTTTCAGTTTTCTGGATGAGAGTTACTCATCCCAGGCAGGGAACAGGTTAATGGAAAATTTTGTACCATATCTAGATATCTAGTGGTAAGTCAGTAACATGTTAAGTGGAAAATCGGTAACAAGTTTAGTGGAAAATCTGTAACATGTTTAATGGAAAATTTGTTTCATGTTTTGTGGAAAATTTGTAACATGTTTAGTGGTAAATCTATCACATGTTTAGAGGAAAATCTGTAACATGTTCAGTGGAAAATTTGCACTAATCTTGCTATGTTCATCCTCAATCCCCCTTAGAAGCCCCCTTAGAAGCAGATTCACACCACAGATCGACACTTAAGTTCATAACGTTATCCTGGGGCCATGTTCCATCCTTCTACCACATTTCTCATTCCAATCAGTTCTGTACTTTCAGTGTAACGCTGCTGACAGACAAAAAAAAAAAAAAAAAAAATGCAGGCAAAAAAAAAATCTCCTTTGTGGGGCACATCAGTGATCCATTCATTCTGGCAAGCCAGCAATGAATATGAGACAGCAGCAACTACAACATTTCATGAACTAAACCCCAATGCTTTGAATCTGAAAGCTCAGTAGAGCTATCTATGAGTGAAAACCTGCAAATGCTGAAGGCTGTTTCCTGAATGTACACGGCAGCATGTTGGTTACAAGATACTCAGTGTTGATTAATAACAATGTTAATAATAATAAATAATAATTCTACAGTCAGTATGTTTAAAAAAAAAAAAAAAGATTACATAAGAACGGTTTTCATCTGTGAATATCCAGACGGCAAAACAACTGATGACAGTTTAAAACAATGCAACGTACATCTTTGATTTCCTGCGACTTTTCTCTCAGTTCGGCAGCTGTGCAACATTGTGAAGCCACAAGAGCGGAGAATTCCTCGCATAGAGCATTCAGGTGAGCTCCCTTTTCATGGACCTGAAAATGAAAACCTGGTGTAGACACCTCTAAAGGAGAATCACCTAGAACATCACCTCCAACATTATCTGCCACCACCTCAAACATTGTCTGCCACCACCTCAAACATTATCTGCCATCACTTCAAACATTATCTGCCACCATCTCAAACATTATTTGCCATCACTCAAATATTATCTGCCATCATCTCAAACATTATCTGCCACCACCTCAAACATCATCTACCACCACCTCAAACATCATCTGCCACCATCTCAAACATTATCTGCCACCACCTCAAACATTATCTGCCAAAGGAAGCTGTGCTACCAACACTACATGAAATGAGATGAGATTTATTTCAAGTAGCAAACATGCACATGACCAAACATGTTTCCTTTCAACATCATTCAGTTGCAAACAAAACTGCAAATGTTTCAGACTCAGTGCGTGTGTGTGTGTATGAGCATTTATTGGCATGTGCGTATCTATGTGTGTGTGTGTGTGTGTGTGTGTGTGTGTGTGTGTGTGTGTGTGTGAACGTGTGTGTGTGTGTGTGTGTGTGTGTGTGTGTGTGTGTGTGTGTGTGTGAATGTGTGTGTGTGTGTGTGTGTGTGTGTGTGTGTGTGTGTGTGTGTGTGTGTGTGTGTATGTGTGAGTGATGTGTGTCAGGTATGAATGCATATTGGTGATTTCTGTCTACAAATTCATATGTCTGTGTGTATTTGTCAGTAGAGTATAATCTATGGACTGTTTCTAATCTGTTTGTATTTGCATATTGGTGCATACATGTTTGTAAGCATGCCCAGTAGTGTGCATGTGTGTGTGTGTGTGTGTGTGTGTGTGTGTGTGTGTGTGTGTGTGTGTGTATATGTGTGTGTGTGTATGAGTGAGTGTGTGTGTCTGTGTGTGTGTGTGTGTATGTGTGTGTGTGTGTGTGTGTGTGTGTGTGTGTGTGTGTGTGTGTGTGTGTGTGTGTGTGTGTGTGTGTGTGTGTGTGTGACTGCGAGTAAGCCCTTGTGATTACTTGTCTGTCACTGAGTTTATGTGCATGTATGCAAGGGAGAAAGATTGCACACCAGAATCCATCTTTGTGTATACATGTGTGCACTTAGTAGGAGGCAATTAAAACTCCCTAGAGTGTACACATGTGTGTGATCCACAGATGGCATGTAGCACTCCTTGCAGTGTAGACATGTGTGCAATCAGCAGAAGGCATGTAAAGCTCCTTACAGTGTAGACATGTGTGCAATCAGCAGAAGGCATGTAAAGCTCCTTACAGTCTAGACATGTGTGCAATCAGCAAGGCATGTAAAGCTCCTTACAGTGTAGACATGTGTGCAATCAGCAGAAGGCATGTAAAGCTCCTTACAGTCTAGACATGTGT